>JAKCPI010010439.1:0-125516 GCA_023213315.1 Euborellia annulipes
GGAACAAGGTGAAAAAAATTCTTGAAAATAGCAAAGAAATTACAACCAACATAACCTCAAAACTCATTTTTATTATTATTTTTACATTAATTTTCCTAATAAATATTTAATAACTATTAAATTTATATATCCTTATCTAATTTTCTTTTAATCTTTGTGTAAAGGATTTAATAATAATGTCATATTAATTATATATTCATATCTATCTTTTCCCATATTTAATATATTATGGTTGGTTCAACACAATATTTTCAAATTTTAAACTTATCCCGCCGTTTTTACCCACTTCCGTGGAAAAAAACGGTCGTGGCTAAAAGAACATCAATTTTTGGGAATATCGTTTCGAGTTCTTTTTCACTGTTTAAAAGAGCATAAAGAATGCTTAGGCTTGTAATCTCATTTTCTGTAGAAAATAAATTCAAAATTAGAAAAGAAATTTAGAAAAAGTCACCGCTATATAGATAGCTAATAATTAATGCCGCTAATACAACAGTATTCAGTTGATATGAATTTTTACTTACCATTTAAGGTTTCGCTAATATTTGATAGTCCCCAATCTTCTAGAAGATCATCAAATTCCATCCTATTGTTTGATGAGATTGTGCCTATTATAAATAAGCGAAATGCACAGTTGAGATATAAAATAATAATATATTGATGAAAGCGTATAGATCATGTAAAAATGGCTGCGCTGGAAGTAACTGCTTTCCGACCATGTTTCCGACTGCTTCAAACTAGTAGAGGAAGGGAGCTGGAAGGGAGGTTTTTTGTTTTAATTTCACTTTTCTCTGTTAGGGGCGCACTTGTCACTTTTAAATAAATTTGATATCTTAACTATTAATATATTGATACTTGCGAGAAATTTTAGTAAATTTACTATTAAAAAATATTGTTTTGGATTAAACCGCAGCTTTTATTTAAAGCAAACAAAATGTATGTTTTATTTTAAGTGACATTTAATTAAATAGAATAAATTACTCAAATAAATTTTTTGATTATATTAAATACTTTAAAATTTTGTCACTATTAATAATATGTCGACGTATATTTATTATAAATAAAATATCTTTAATACAAATATATTTTACTAAAAATGCCCAACTCTTTCAATATATTAATATTAAAGAAATTTTTTTTACTGTGTATAAGAGAAGTCTAATTATTGCGACTCTCTAAAAATTTCTAAGTGGGGTTTAAGCGTTATCATCCGGCTAATATTACTACTAATAATAGTAAAAATATACAAGACTAAGGCTTAAGAGAGGCCAAAACCTGTCAAAATAAATACAAAATTTCTCTCTTTCCACATTAAAATTATTTTAATTAACCCAAAGCGACAATGGAGTTGCTATTTTCCAACAAGTCTAACCCATGCACATCCTCATTACATTAACGCTGGGTTCCAAGAACATATTTAGAGATCCATTAAATGCTCTTCTCCCTTTAATAAGTCTTCCGTTGCACGAACTTTTTTAAAGGTGAAAATTCCTCTGATGCCAAAGTTCGAGGGTTCGTATCTCGTCCCGGGGTCGGGGTCTAAATGGCCTCAGATGCCCAACCTTTAAACTATAAATTAGCTGTTTAATTTTTTCAAAATAATTAAGTGTCATGAGAGAGCTAAACATAAAAATGCATTAATTTAATTGTGATTACTTTAATTTTCAATTCGTATCAAGCGCTATTATTAATTAATATAGATATTGTTCTGAAATATTTTTTATTGATGCCTCCCTGGCTCACATTCACACACAACACACAGTCTTTTCGGCAACTTAGGCCATTTAAGACTTTTACGATAACCGTTGTATAAATGATTATATCTATTGGGGGTCCAGGCATTCTTATTTAAGCCATTTGGTATTCAATTGTCTTAAATAAAATCATCGGACTGCCTGGGATCCGAACCCGCGACTTTTGGTATACGAGGTTAGCACGCTAACCTCCACACCAAGACCCGAGGGCAAAAAAATTATCATTACTATATGCCAATCCAGTGCCTACTTGAGGATTTGATTAATTCATAGAATACACAAATGCAAAGAATACATAAATATTTCTCTATGCATTTCCTACGGGAGAAATCGTAACTTTAAAAATTAATAACTCAAAAAGTTATAGGAATTTCGGGATGAAAATAATTTTCTTGTAATCCCTAGAAGGTCATCTTTAGGCATATAAAATTTTATTTCAAAATTTCATCGGGAAGTTGCCCAAATAGAGCGTGACAGACAGACGGACATTAGCGAATTATATATAAATAGATATTAAATAAAAATAAACAATAGAGAAAATGGAAACAATTGAAATTTATTTAATTGAAACTAGGGTCAAATTGTTTGACATGTATGAAATTATAAATCAAACAAAACCCCCTTGTGGTACAGCCGTCAAATAGTTCCACACTCTTGCAAAAGATGGCAAGCTAGTCTAACAGCTGATATAGTATTAGCCTATATCTGGCCTATATCTATATATTTTTATGCTTTTATAAAAGATACATGATAAATAATAACATTTATAAAGAATTCATTGTTAAAAGATCAATGAAAATCAACCAAATGCATTAAATATTATTAGCTACCATTCTGACATCTCATGGCAAATTTTCGTAATAGGTGTTTTTTTTTTTTGCTTACTTTTGAAGACACACAACGCCATCTTACCGGCAAAATCATGCTTCACTACTAAACCCCCCTTAAAGCAGAAAGTATAACTGTTTTCTTGCAAGCCAAACAAGTATGTAAACTTGAATAATGAAATTATTTCTTCTATATTTTCATTCTTACAGATATCCGGACACTTTTTTAGACTGATAAATAGAATGAAGAAAAAATATTTTGCTATTAAGGTAAAAAAAAAAAACATTTAGTAATATTTGCTCATTATTTAGAAGTTATGCAACCTATTAGACATCAATGGGTTGTATTTGCCTATATGCCAGGCGCTCGACCAATGATATTTCATTAAAGAGCAGTGAGAGGGACAAGATGTTATTTTGCCTTCTCTTTATTTAGGGTCTCCAATCTAGAACTAGTCGTAGTTCAGGGGACCGATTAACTTTGCCCATCAAGGAAAAATTTGTTCAATAAATTGAAATAATTAGAATGAAAAAAGATAAATGCCCCGGGGGCTGGAAACGGAGATGTCACCACAATCGTTGCGGTTAAGCGATGCGAAAGCTCGGGATTGGTGACCCCGAGCAATTTGCGGGTGGAATGTCCCCCGGGGGCCATCGGCATTATTGTATTTGAAATATATAAATAAATTTCGGTAGCCGAAAAGGGATTAAAAATAAATAAAAAAATCTAGTGTGACTGGTCCCTGGAGTTTTGGTTGTGTCAAGATATATTTTGTTTCCCATAATTAACATACAAATCCTCTTATGGGGATTTAACATTGGAAGAGTCTGAAAATGAATTTGAAAAATCTAAAATATTAGGGCTACATCAGTAAAGTGTACTTTAAAAAAATTTCATTTTTTGAAAATTATTTGGACTCAGAGGACCACAAAACGTGTAAATCCATCAAAATCTCGACATCGAATTTTTGACATGAAAACAATACTTTCTCTCTATAAATATATTAACATATATAGAGGTAAAAGCAAGTAAAAATAGCAACATTCATACAAATAGCACAATTATTAAAAATTATAATTATATAAAAGAGGCTAGTGTATAGGCCTAATAAGGAGAGAGAAAAAAAAAAATGTTCTCGCCCGGGATCGAACCGGGGACCTTCCGCGTGTTAGGCGGATGTGATAACCACTACACCACGGGAACTTGGAGTTTTTTTGAAACCAATAAATTTTATTATTATAGGTATCTGCTGCATCAAGACAAGAAATTATGATAAAAAGTTCAATAACTGATAAATAATTAAAAAAAAAAGAAAAGAATATTATTAATATGCGATAAAAATGATTGATTAGTTCTCATCAGCGACAGATTGAATTTAATTATTCATTAAAAGATTATTTTTTACATAGATAACGGCGGGGGGTGGGGGGGGGGATTTAAATTCGAAAATTTATCCTTTTCAATAAGCGGCTAAGGCCCTTGGGCAGTGGCGTACCGGGGGGGGGGGGAGGGGGGCGGTCCACCCCAAGCCCCGAGCCGGCATAGGTTCCCAAATATTTATAAAAAAAATTTAATGAAAATTTCTCTTTGAGAGGCTCTGACCCCTTGGGGTTCAGGGATATACGGTATTTTAAAAATATTTTTGTGTATGGGGGAGAGGGATATTTAAAGATGAGCACCCCCTCCTCCCCCTCGGTACGCCTATACCCTTGGGCCTTGGAGTAGGGGTTAGTATGCTGGCCTTCTGTGCCAACCCGTACGGAAATAGTATATGCCCTAAAATATAAGCCAATATAAGCAATTATAATAAGCAGAAATATGACCTGAAACTTATATTCTTCAAATTATATATTAAGTTAGTGACTCTTTAGATTCAGGGGGTGCCTCCAGGACAAGTTGAAATTACGGCACTTCAATTAATATTTTATATGGAAGAAAATATTAATTTAACTAAAAAATTGTTGTTTTTTGTGTTTGTTCCTAGGGCGGACACAAGGGGGGTAATTACCCCCCCCCCAATTGATAAAAAAGAAATATTTTTCCATGTTCATAGGAGCCGCAATTGGGGAGGTAAGGGTAATCACCCCCCCCCCCTTCCCACCCGAGATTTGAGAAAAATATTTTTTGAGGAATATAATTTTATTTTTGCCCTCGGGGCTTGGTGTAGAGGTTAGCGTGCTAACCTCGTATACCAAACGTCGCGGGTTCGGACCCCAGACAGTCAGATGATTTTATTTAAGCCATTTGGATACCAAATGTCTTAAATATATTACTTACAACGGTTATCGTAAAAGTATTAAATGGCCTAAGTTGCCGAAAAGACTGTGTGAATGTGTGTTTGAGTGTGAGTGTGAATGAGAAAAAAGTCTAAAAAAAAATTTATTTTTAATATAATTGTTGCTAGCGATGGGGGGGGGACTATGTGTCGTTACCCCCTTTCAATCTTGGCCAGTGCTGTAGTTTCGGGCCCATGCGCCTACAGCAATTCTCATATGCATCTAATGGTGTATGCAAATTTAATAATTTATTTTTGTATGAACCGAAATTGCATCAATAACAGTTTATCGTCCTGAAGATGGGATCGATGTGATTCCGAAACGTCGACGATAATCAAATAGAGTTTTTGGTATCCAAATGGCTTAAATAAAATCAACGGATTGCCTGGGGTCTAGTCTCTAAATATTTCTAAAATTTATTAAATATTCAAAAAATTATTAGATAAAATTTAAATGATTTCAGTTGTCTTTTTGAAATGACTAAAGTAGTAATAAATAGGAAAAAAAAAAACAAAAAACAAAACAATATAAATACAATTAGAAAAAAAATAAACAAATGGTTTGTTTTATTATGTATTGTCTTAATTGAGAAGAGAGAGTAAGTAATGAAGAAAGGTCGATTTAAAGTCAATCGGGTTGATTGGATCGGTTGGGTATCGTTATCGGCAACCGGAGGGGAAAGCTCGGATGCGTGTCCTCGTGCACACTCGTGCTCAGGCATCAAGGGACTTGGGTCAGATCGGCTCCAACGTGATGCCTGCTTCAGACACAAGACACCCAGCACCCTCTCAGCAAAGGCAACATCCAGTAAGAATTCTTCTTTAATACATTTGTCCCTTGTTTCGTGTTTATATTAATTTAAATAAAAAATGGGGTAATAGCGATTTTATTAATTTTGGCAACTTTTTCAGGGAAATTACTGCCCAGAAGAGTGCTTTTTAAAATTTTATCAAGTCGCGGCCCCCTGGTCAAAAGTTTGTCTAATTTATGGGAGGGGTCACTACTAAAGCGTTTCATTCATTATAAATACCCTGTTAACAGGGCCGAAGACAGACTTGGCCGGCTACTTAACACCCCCCCCCCCCCCCCTCCCCCACCCTAAAAGTTTTTTTCTTAGTTTGTAAAAGGCTATGTGCCAACAATTTTTGAAACATGTTGTAATTTGTTTTAAATAAAAAAAGATATTTAAAAATTTGTCAAAAACATCATAGGGTTACCACAATTTATTGAGGCCAGATTTTGAAAATTAGGCACTGAAACAAGGGCGTAATCACGGGGGGGGGGGCGCAGATCGTCCAGATTGTGACATTGTGTTTATTTTTATATAGAGGGGAAAAGCCTTCGAATTAAAGCAGGGGCGTATATAGAAATTTTTTCGGGGGGGGGGGGCTGTTCTCAAAAATTTTCTGAGAAAAATTTTGTTTTTTGCGGAACATTTCCTCTTTTGCGGAACCAAAATTTTTTTTTTCATGTGCCGTTTGCGGAACCAGAAATTTTCCCCGTTCATTTAAATATTTTACGTTTTTTTTAGAGAATCCAAATTTTTTTCACCCGCGGAACCAAAATTTTTTTTTCATATGCCGTTCGCGGAACCAGAAATTTTCCCCGTTCGTAAAAATATTTTACGAAATAAATAAGTTTTTTAAGCAAAGTAAACCCCTCTAAAATATTTTACCCTTTTTTTTTTTACATAAGCAAAATTTTTACCATCCGCGGGGCCAAAATATTTTTCATGTGCCGTTCACGGAACATTTCACTCTTTCGCGGAACCTGGGATTTTCGTGCTGCGGGGCCGAGCAAACATTTCGGGGGGTGGGGGGGGGGCCAAGACCCATTATTGTCTCTATACCCTATAGGTCTATATGCAATTAGAAAATTTCGGGGGGTCCTTATATACGCCCCTGAAATAAAGGCATAAAAACCCTCGAGTCCTAACAAAAAAAATCCTTCCCCGTTTGGTTACCCCTGGTGCATCGTGCACTATGACACACACCACACACACCTGTCTCTGGCCTCGGTACCCCATGAATGAGATCCCTTCTCTCTTCCAGCGTCCCCTCTAGCATATATGCCGCCCCGGACAAAAACAGAAATGCATGTTTGTTTTTTTTTGTTAATAAAAGAATGTGTATAGGCATTCAATCAATAACTCAATTATATATTCCATGAACATTCGGTTACAGATATTTAAAAAAAAAAATTAGTATGTACCTGCCTGTACTCAACTAATTGGCTTATTTTATTAATTTTTGTATTTTCTAAATTATAATCAATCATTGTACATACTAATTTCAAAATTGAGTTAAGCACGGAATATTGTTTCAAATGCTATAATTAATAGTATTTTTTATGAAATATGTCCTAAAAAGATTTATAATTAATATTATTTCCACAATTGACAAAAAAAATTATATACAGTAAAATCCAATGAAAACAAAAAACTTTATTGTTGATTTTCTCAAAACTCGATGTTTGGTCTTTGACACACCATTGCATAACAGGGTTCAATTAACTGTTTAGAAGATCAAGATGATTTTTTTAATTATAATTTTAAGATTTTGAGGTTAAACGAGGGCCCGGGCCCCCTCAGGAAAAAAATGATTTTTTTTTATTAAAATCGTCATACAGTGAAAATGAAAAGGGGGCTAGTCAACCTCCAGAAAGGGGACTGCTTTAGACTCTCCCTGTTGGTGCCTCTATTCCCGAGATAACATCTGCACTTTAAATAGGCTTAATGATAAGTACGATATACAGTATTAATTTGCCTTTGTTTTTAGGACACCTGCGATCATGACAATCGTGTTCGTGTCCTTCTTGGATGGGATAATTTTCGAACTATTGCCATGGTCATCCTGTTAACCCTCTTTATCATCTGGATCTTTGTGATGTACGCCCTCTATGTTACCAAGACCATTTAATCCTGCGATCCTTTGACTTTGTAATCCCTTCTAAACAACAGTAAATAATAATTATATTTCATTTTATTTATGGATGTAATGTAAAAAAAAAAAAAAATTTAATTGAATCTTTAATAAGTAAATGATAATCAAGAAGAAAAGAAGACTACAAAACAAATTATTTCTTGTTTTTTGTTCGGAACAAAAAAAGGAACTGTTCAAATCTGAGTTGAGAAATAATAAGAAAAAAATAAAAACAAAATCCAACTTGTGCTTTTTATTTTTTGAGAGACGTTTCGGCTGATTGCATGATACGGTACTTGGAGCCTTCCTCGGTTTAGAATTCTGATTAAAATGTGTACTAATGAAAACTACGAGACATAATTTAGACGAATATTTTATATAAACTCTCGTAAGACTTAAATCGCCATTCAAACAATACAAATTAATAACCCCCGGCCTGAGGATGGTATCAAGACTTTTTGTATATTACAGGGGGTTTGAGAAAAATAGAATAATACATAAAGATAGCAAAATTGAAAAACATAAGTTAAAAAAAAAATTTTTAAATTATTGAATTACACTGTGCGGCAAGAAAAAAAGCCCCGAGATAATTCCTTCAGATACTTAAGTAAAATGACCTCCTGAATCCAAATATGACCTCCGTTTTCCCCCACCGCGTACCGTTTTCGGGGGGAGCCCCCTACTTATTTCCACCCCTTTTAGTCAATTATAGGGCCATGAATCAAATTTGAAGGGATGAAAAGAAATATTTTAGCCTTAACAATTCTTCAGAAGGTCTAGAGAAGTGAAAAATTAAAAAACATTAACATTTGGATCCAAGGGGGGGGGGGGGATGTGGGGGAGGATTTTGTCCCTTAAAATGCAAAAAAATCATGAAAAATGATCGATTTTTTCACTGATTTTCTACATATTCCAGCGGACAGACCCACCTCACCCTTCCTTAAACATCCCTCAACTAAAAAAAAAATATATAGGATAAAGTGGGGGGGTGTGAGCGATTCCGAAGCCCTTGCAAGCTCAAACTTGGACAAGAAGTAATTTCTACCCCTTTAGATAAAATATGGAAATATTGAAGGACATAGAAGAATCCTTATATTTAACTTTAATTTTGTAAAGATCAGCTCAAAAAAATGAAAGTTAGCCTCATATTTGCCAATTTGACCAACTGAGCTGTGAATCTTCCATCTTCTTGCAAGGGCTTCGGAATCGCCCACACCCCACCCGCTTTATCCTATATATTTTTTTTTAGTTGAGGGATGTTTAAGGAAGGGTGAGGTGGGTCTGTCCGCTGGAATATGTAGAAAATCAGTGAAAAAATCGATCATTTTTCATGATTTTTTTGCATTTTAAGGGACAAAATCCTCCCCCACATCCCCCCCTTGGATCCAAATGTTAATGTTTTTTAATTTTTCACTTCTCTAGACCTTCTGAAGAATTGTTAAGGCTAAAATATTCCTTTTCATCCCTTCAAATTTGATTCATGGCCCTATAATTGACTAAAAGGGGTGGAAATAAGTAGGGGCCCTCCCCCCCCCCGAAAACGGTACGCGGTGGGGGAAAACGGAGGTCATATTTGGATTCAGGAGGTCATTTTACTTAAACAATCTGAAGGAATTATCTCGGGGCCGGAAATAAAGTTTCATTTTGTTGCACAGTGTTATCAATAAAAGTGTTCTAGAACGAGGTTCTAGTTCTCAGGGCTCCATCACAAAATAAATAAATCTGATTTGCCTTCTCCAGGCTCTCAGAGGTCCTTAAATGGGGTACTGTTCCAAGAAATGTTCAAGAGATTACTTAAACTTAATGTTTAAAAAATATGAAATGGCTGAACTAGGTTTGAATAAAATAAAGAAAAAACATAGCTGGTGTGCCTAAATTCCGCAATTATAAAGAATTTTCGCAGTTCTACAGGCACAAAAAGGTTGAAGAACACTGGCCTATTGTTTTTTTTTTTTTTTTAGTAGACCTAATAAAAATATTTTTTTTATTTTTTCTAGACGCATCCCGCATTTCCTCAGGGGCTGCGATTCGATTATAAATTTGCATTTGTTTACAGGAGTGCTGCCCTGGAGGAGAAAAGCAGCAAGTGAATATGCTTTTCGGCTGGGACAGATTCCGAGCCAGGACTTCGTTGGTGTTACTATTCCTTTTTGTAGTTTGGGCAGTTGTATTTGGAGCGATCAGCCAAACGATGGAAATTTAGAAAATAAATAAATAAACAACATCTTAAATAGATTATCAAACTTGAGTTTTATTTTTTTTTTTTCTTTTAAGAAATCTCTTCTTAAAACAATAAAATTCTTAAGAAGTTATGTAAAATTTATTTGAAATAAATTGATTACAATCCTTTGTTTGAATATAAGTATAACATGTGTTGGATGTAACTAACCACATCACACTTAGTTTTCCTTAAAATAATTATTTATTTATGTATAATATTCAGTCGCGTCCTATAAAAAATAAAAATCGAATTAATTTTGGCTCTAATTATAAGCAGTGGCGTACCGAGGGGGGGGGGGGCCCGCCCCAGGCCACGAGCCGACATAGGCCCCATATAACCCCTTTGAGAGGCCCCGGGGCCCTTCCGGCAGGGTCGGATCTAAGGTCGTGGAAAAATAAAGATACCGCGAAAAAAAAAATGTTCCGCGACGGCAAATTTAAGTTCCGCGGGCGGCAAAAAATTGTCGTCTCTAAAAAAAAGGTAAAATATTTTTTCGAAAAATTTTTTGAGATCAGGGAAAATTTTTACCCCCCCCCCCCCCCAAAAAAAAAAAAAAAAATTCAATATAGGGCACCCTCTTCTAGTGACGCCCCAGGCCTCCAACTGCCTCGGTACGCCTATGATTATAAGAATTCTTTTTTTTAAATATTAATATTTTACTTAAGCCTTAAGATTTTCCTTTCTCACAGTCACATGTATATTCACTAATTAATACACGGTAAAGTTTATTTTCATTTACTACAACAAAAAGCGTATGTTAAGAAAAATGGTAAAAAACAGCAATTTTGACTTGCTTGCTTAATAAATAAAAAAAAAAAAAACGTAAAGCCGGGAGTCGGAATAAATCATATCAGTGAGAATGAGAGTAATTTTTTTAGATTACGAGCAAAATCTACAATCAGAAAAGACAAAGAATAAATGTGTGTGTGTGTGTGTGTGTGTGTGACCCCATCTCCACCATCAGGTCTGTCCCTAGCCTCAAAAGGATTGCAATTGGAAAATTCATTTGTTTATGTTTACCCTTTTTTTAATGACACCTGTATGATTTTGCTTTGATTTTTTTATCAAAATTAACGAAAATTTTCTATTTCTTCTTTGATTATTTCAAAAACTATTCAGTTTTCGTAAAAATGTCAAAGAATAAAAACTTTTTAAAATAGAGTATTTTATCATAATATAACAAAAAAATTGAAAATTTCAAAATTTTTGAAAAAACTTTTTAAGTAAAGTACTACTTCCAAGTGACGTATTTACTCCAAAAGTTGATAGAAATCTACAATTTTAGTGTAAGGAGCATATACCAAATTTCATCGATCTAGCTGCTATGGTTTTTAAGCAATCGTGTTCACACACACACACACACACACACAGACATAATGCCAAAAATGGTTTTTTTGGACTCAGGGAGGTCTAAAACGTGGAGAAACATCAAAATCTCGAAGTCGAATTTTTTTACGATTACATAACTTTCTCTATACGAGAAAGTAAAAAAAAAAAAAAACGTAAAGCCGGGAGTCGGAATAAATCATATCAGTGAGAATGAGAGTAATTTTTTAGATTACGAGCAAAATCTACAATCAGAAAAGACAAAGAATAAATGTGTGTGTGTGTGTGTGTGTGTGTGTGTGTGTGTGTGACCCCATCTCCACCATCAGGTCTGTCCCTAGCCTCAAAAGGATTGCAATTGGAACCCTCCAGGATACTCCTGGAGAAACTGCAACCCTTCTCTGACTCATTTAAACCCACCTCAGACCCACCCTCAAAGATACAAAAACATATCAGACTCCCGAATGCGTCAACAAAAGAGGTCTTTTCGCAAAACACTCGAGAACCTGCGCTTTGATCTTTCAATCACATCTGACCTCATCTCCTTATGAATCGATGAAGGAAGAAATCAACGAGAAAATTCTTTATTTTAGCTCTCTGTTTGGATCCTAAATTAACAACAAACCCTAACACAAACAGACAAGCAAATGATTTGAGAAGGTACACCTGAAGCTAACAACAACAACAACAACAACAACGAATATCCATCAGAGGCATAGAATGAAAGAAATTCTCGTTGATTTCTCCACGAGGAGTAGCTGCAAGTTCTATAAGAATAAAAATCCATGGTGCACCTTCCACAAAAAATAAATGCAAATCATATTTCGGGCCAGCTGAAAAAAAAAACTCCTAAAACAAAGCTAATCTAATCACCCCTTTAATACGATTATTCTTGCACCATGCATAAACTTACATGTTTTGCCTCGCTCTCGGGGTTGAAGTTGACTCGAAGCTCCTTGCGCCCTCTCAGCTCACTTCCAAATCCCAATTGCACTGAAGAGACACAAATCTGCAAAAGAGAGAAACTCGCTTAGCAAAGATAACATTTCTATGTGAATTTGTCTAATTTACAATGATAATTAAATATAATACTGTTAATCTTGTATTCTAACAATTAATCGTAAGTACTTTCATCATATTGTAAATATTATAAAAAAAAAAATTATATCATTGTTTATAAATATTATACAATTTGTTTCTGTAAATAAATATTTTGACCACAGGTCCTGTGGAAGGTCGTGATTTGCGACCGAAACGTACACGGTTAATAAAAGTTTTTTATTTAATTCCTTGGCTGCAAAGTCTACTATACCCAATTGAAAGCAGGGGCGTATATAAGGGGGGGGGGGGGCGAGGGGGGGTCCCCCCCCCCCCCCTAGAAAAAATTTCTATATACGCCCCTGATTGAAAGTCTACAGTCACTTCTCATTACTAGAAAAATAGATTTTATTTGCTAAAGAAAATCTATATTTTGGGAATTTAATAAAAGTAAGTTTTTAAAAAGAAATAATGTATTTCAACTTGTGTCAATGCATATTTGTCTCATTGATCATAGGTCCTGAGGAAGGGCGCGATTTGCGTCCGAAACGTCGGCAATCGAAATAAAATTAGATAAAGATTAGATAAAGTCTGATTTCTTTCCTGACTGCCATTCTACTCATATCTATAAATTCATTTTATATCACGAATCTGGAGAAAAATTAGAAAAAAAAAACAAGGGCTAGTTACGCCAATGGGGGGGGGATTTTAACTCTCTATTTCTTCTAACAATGATTTTATTCACTATTTCGGGGCATCTGCCCCTCCGTACATCAAAAACGCATTACACTCGAGTGCAAATGCAAAATTACGGACATATCTCCAAATTAGATATCTATGTAGGTCATAATAATGATTAATGATTTGATCATCATCATCATCATCGGTCATATGGTGAGAGAGTGAGACCTTCAAGTCAAATCATCATCATGGCAAGAGAGAGAGAGAGATGATAGTAAATGCGTTGTTGCCATTTAACACATGCAAGTGAATGTCCTTCAGAGACCTCATTTGAAAGGGAATCGTCATGAATACAAGATGGAGACTTCTTCTACCCTTTTACTTCTTATTCATAATTCTCAGTCTACAGATCAACTTTGTTACAGGTGAGTGCTATCTCTCTCTTTCTCTCTCTCTCTCCTCTCTCTTTCAATGCAGTTTGTTTGTGCAATTTCATTTTTAATCTAATCTTTTTGCTGATTATATTCTTTATTTATTCAAAGTCATCTTTTATTTATTATCAGAGGAATTCTTTATATTTTATCTAAAAATATGACCACCCAATTTGAGTTTGTTATATAACTTTGAAAATTTTAATAATTTTTTATTAAACTTATAACAAATTTTGATACAAATATTATATATCATTTTAGTCAGGATAAATTATACAAAAATATTGCCCCCCCCCCCTAATGGTCCGATGTTTACCAAATAGGCCAGTCAATATCGACATTTAAATCGCAAAACGAAAAGTATTTCTGCATTTTTGGTATGTTATTTGGATCCCTTACATTTTGCAATCAAAAAAAAATTGTGCTTCCCGCGTAATACGAGAAAAACTGCGTGATTTTCGCACTTTTTTCAGTTTTTGCAGTTTAATTCAAAAAATATGGGCTTTTCAAAGTGAAACTTTATTTTGATCGACACAAATTTTTTCGTTTCTCTATCAGCATGTCGCGTTACAAGCCGTGACGTCAAAGGCTGTGACCCTACAAGTTATGACGTCACAAGCCATGACGACAAAAACAGGAAAGTTGAAATTTAATATATATGCCGAATTATAAAAAATAATTGTGAGATTTAATTTTTCAATTTTTTAAATTGATAAAATATAATTTTTAAAATAATTTAAAATGATTAAAATACTAAATAAATATTTTTCTCAGTTTTTAACAAACGCCAATTGATTTCCCATTATCAATCCTCATTTTCCAATTATTAAATTAAGATTAAAAACGCAATTTTAATACCCTTATTTGAATAATTTTCTGAAAATTTTCAGTTAAACTCCTAAAATTCAAAAAAGTTTCACTTGCATCGTGGTTTCATAAAACCACACAATGATTTTGACATTAAATGCTTATACCATTTTGAAAGTATATTAAATTTGAAACAATTCAAGCCAACATACAGCTCCGTATCTCTAATAGTTTTTGAGATATGATGATTGAAAAATGTACAAGATTTTCACAAATGTTACAATTTTCAGTTTTGCTTATGTTTAAAGCCGAATATCGGCTTAACCGCTCAAGCTTAGAGAAATGTTGTGATAAATTGAGTTTTAGCACATTTAATTACCTTTCATTTAAGCGCAAAATGGGGTCATTAACCCTTATAGTTCTCTTGTAATCATAAAAAAAAAATTGTAGTAATAGTCCAGTCAAATTTGACATTAAATTCGCAAAACGCGAAGTAACGCTGCATTTTTGGTATGTTATTTGGACCTCTTAGGGGAGTGTGAAACCACATTCTGCAAGCAAAAAAAAAAGTTGTGCTACCTGCGTAATACGAGAAAAACTGCAAAATTTTCGGACATTTTTCAGTTTTTCCAGTTTAATTCAAAAACTATGGGCTTTTTGACATTCGTTGTTATTATCATTTTTAAAGTAGATTAAAAACAATTGAAGCAAAACCACAGCTCCGTAAGTTTAATAATTTTTGCACATTTAATTACCTTTCATTTAAGAGCAAAACGGGGTCATTAACTCTTATAGTTCTCCTGTAAACTTAAAAAACAAAAATTCCAATAATACAAGTTTTAAATAACCCTACATGAAATTGCATCATATCTCAAAAACTATTAAACTTATGGAGCTGTGGTTTGGCTTCAATTGTTTGAAATTTAATCTACTTTAAAAATGATAATAACAACTAATTTCAAAAAGCCAATAGTTTTTTAATTAAACTGCAAAAACTGAAAAATGTCCGAAAATTTTGCAGTTTTTTCTCGTATTACGCGAGAAGCACAACTTTTTTTTTGATTGCAGAATGTGGTTTCACACCTCCCTAAGGGGTCCAAATAACATACCCAAAATACAGAAATACTTTACGTTTTGCGATGATAAGTTTAGTTTGCAAGTCGGTAGGGGTTGCCGTACTTCTATGCGTTAAAAAAAAACAATTTTGATTTTTTTGGGACACCCTAACCTACATATACGTATAATTGTGTGTAATATAGAAAGCCCATAAAATTAAAATATAAATGGCTAAGCAAAAAGAGAAAAATGAAGCGGGTAGAGTACCTATTAGCTTCTTTTTTTTTTTTTTTTTTGCAAAAGATAAATGCGATAAAAATTAAAAATTTGATAAGATTATCAAAAATTCATTTAAAATTGTATCAATAGTCTATGATAAAGTGACATTATCAAATCATTTGTTCATTTTAAATGTCGTAATTATGTCGAAAGAAGAAGGAATCGCAAGTATATATAATAATATTTTATTCATTTTCCCTTTATTTTAATTCAGGGAAAATTTATCCCGGACACTTCATAACGTCCTCTATAAGAGCGTAAAACTACATTTCGAAATCCCAACGGGAATTTGGTCAAACGGAACGTGACAGACAGTCGGACACCCGGCAATTGTATATATAAATTTCAATAAGAGTAGGCCTATTTACTCGAAAAATTTATTTTAATACATGCAATTCTATGAAGAATAGAACTGGCGATGATTGACTAAGGAGCTTAATGAGGAAGGCAGCCAGCAGAAATAAAAACTTTTATATTATTTCATCGACGTTTCGGGAGCGCGTCGCTACCATATTCAGGAGGAAATAATTGTCGCAAATGAGATGGAGAACATTATCTCATTTGCGACAATTATTTCGTCCTGAATATGGTAGCGACGCGCTACTAAACGTCGATGAAATAATAAAAAAATTTCTGCTGGCTGCCTTCCGCATTGAGCTTCAGGCAATGAAGAATCCCTCCCCCCTGTTAGAGGGGTTGATAAGCATTATTAGTGATAGTCTTAAAGATACTGTACGGAGCGCTAGATCGGTTCCGAGGCAATCTGAATATTTATTACTTAATATATTATAACAATTAATCGTCCTGAGGAAGGTCGTGACTTGCGACCGAAACGTCGACGATTAATAATTAAATAAGTTTTTTATTTAATTTCCTTGGCTGCAAAGTCTCCTATACCCAATTCTAAGTCTACAGCCACTTCTCATCATTAATATATTTATTACTAGAGACCGGACAAAAAAGCATAAAAAAATGGAAAAAAAGTGCTTAAAAAAGCATAAAAAACTTGAATAAAAAGTTGTTAAATAAGCATAAAAGTTGAAAAAAAAGCATCTCATAAGCAATTTTTACTCATACCAATGGCATATACAAATTTTTTTTAAAGAAACTAAATTTATTCAGCCCCGCCTTGGGAAAAATTTTTTTTTTGCGGAACCAAATTTTTTCACCCTGCGGAAAATTTGTGGGGGGCGCCCCCCCCTATATACGTCCCTGATGTATGCGTGTGTGAATGGGAAAAAAGTTTTTTAAATAAAAAAAAAAAAAAAAAAAAATTATAAATATTCGTAAAATAAGTTAAAATAAGCACGAAAGGGAAAAAAAAGCATGAAAACTCAAAAAAAAGCAAAAAAAGCATAAAAAATGCAATCTCAATGCACTTAGTTTTTTCTAATTCGTATAGAAATTAAATATCTAATGGCTGCTTATAAAATTCAGCAATAAGCATTTTGCTTAAAATCCGGTCTCTATTTATTACTTTTGAATACCAAATGGTATAAATAAATGTGCCTGAACCTCCGAATATATAGTATTTAAATAATGAGTATCGTTAAAGTCTCAGATGCCGAAAAGACTTTAAAGAAAAATTTAAATAGCGCTAATCAAGCAAATAATCAAGTGATTGTTGTAATCTTTGAAATCACCTCTTGTGTTTTTATCAAATTTTGATCCCGTTAAGGCGCCTACACACGTAACTGCAAACTTGACAAGCATGCACGTGCAATCTTTTTGTACAAGCAAACTGTAGCTTTTGTAGGAGAATTTTGCGCAAGCATTATAATTGTGCAAGCCGCTTGATGCTCGATTGAATTTTTAATCATGCACAAGCATATTTGCGCAAGCAAAACTCTCCGCCATTTTATAGAAGTCTTGACATTAGATATTTATTTAATATTATTATTTTTATTAATTCATATAAAATTTCTAATTTAAATTTTAATATTTATTGTGTCTCTGTTTAAAGCAAGTGAGTATTTCTTGTTATCTTCGAATAAATAACCTTCCGAGTTTGACATTTTTAGGTTAATTTGCGGCATAAGCTGTTTCTTGCCCAAGCATGCTTATGCCGTGTGGTGACAAAGGAAATTTGTGCATGCTGGTACAGTCAGCGCCACAAGTGCCTGATCTCGATGCCTTGAGCTTAGGCAACCAATATGCAGAGCCGTCCCGTCGGAAGAGTTGCGTTAAAAGTAGCTTCGCCCCTTCAGTTGTATTAAAAGAGATTATTTATTTATTTTAAAAATATTTATGAATTCTAAAATATTTTTGTATTATAAATGAAATAAAATTAAAACTTTTTCTCATATTTTGGTTATAATTTAGTTATGAAATTTTTTTTTAATCTGTGAAGAAATTAATTTTAAATTTCATTAAAATCGAGTGAAAAATAAATTTTAAGGGGTGGGGGCGGATAGGCCCGATAGAATTTTCTGAAGTCTGGATTACCATTTTTCAATTATTTACACCGTAGAGAAGCGTCATTTTAAATTTTAGTAAAATCGATTGAAAAATAAAAGAAAATAATTTTAGGGGGGGGGGTCGAAGAGTCTAAAAAACTTTTTGAAATGTAGACTTTTATGGGGAGGAAGAATTTTTATTTTCCTTTTGAAAGATCTTCACAGATTAAAACAAAAATTTCTTAACTAAATTATAAAAAAATATGAGAAAAAATCTGGTGTGACTGGCGCACAGCACACAACTTTCTCTTACCTTCGGTAATCGAAAGTTGTGTTCTGTGCTTGTCACACCAGATTTTTGTGTCGACATATATTTAGTTCCCGACAGTACGGAACATTTGAATTCAGATGTAAAATTTATAAGTATGGGAAAATATTTATATTTTGTTACCATGGCAACCATTTCTCATATCTTCCCTATGAAATACAAGAGTAAAGTGGTCTTCAGAAGATTTCAATCACAAAATGAGAATATACATTTTAAAGAGAATCTAAAAAATAATTGATTTTTGAATTTTAAAAAAAAATCGTTGGAGCAAATTTTGAGAAAATCGAAAAAAACTGAAAAAGTACATCAGTAAAGTACTAGTACACTTTGGCCGATTTTGATTAAAAGCTTATTTTTCCGGTCCCGGGGGGTGTTTAACTTAAATATAAAATTTCAAC
This sequence comes from Euborellia annulipes, assembly GCA_023213315.1. Classification (NCBI taxonomy): domain Eukaryota; kingdom Metazoa; phylum Arthropoda; class Insecta; order Dermaptera; family Anisolabididae; genus Euborellia; species Euborellia annulipes. The sequence goes on from JAKCPI010010439.1 coordinate 18,738, forward strand.
CTCGTAGCTCAATTCCTTCATGCTTAAAATTGAACACACACCCACCCACCCACCCACACACCCACCCACCCACAGACAGACCATGTCGCGAAAACCACTTTTTTGGATTCAGGGGACCTCAAAACGTGAAGATCCATCAAAATCTCGACATCGAATTTTTGACATGAATCCAATACTTTCTCTCTATATATATATTACATATATACATAGGTAAGAGAAAGTAAAAAGTTTTAATTTTATTTTATTAATAATATAAAAATATTATAGAATTCATAAATATTTATTTATTTGAATTCCGACCTTAGTCCTATTTGGACTTTGGTCTACATATATACAAGGTTTTTTTTTTTTTTTTTTTTTTTTTTAACATTAGTAGAAAAAATAAATAAGAAAAAACAGACAAACTAAAAAGTCATTTATTTTTCTCTTCTTTCCCTATTTCTTCCCAAAATTTAAATAACGCCAAAGTTTTCTTCTCCGGTGCCTTCTTCAGGATATCTGGCAATTTTCTCATCCCTAGTTCCTCCAGGTGTTGCTTTAGGTGGTCCGGTACTCTCATCTTGAAGCATGGACATCGCAGGATGTGTTCCGGGCTTTCCTCCTCTCTACTGCACATTCTGCAGCTTGTGTCCTCCCACCAGGTTTTTCCCCCTCGGAGGGAGTTGCCACATCTCATTCTTGCCCAAATCTCCCTGTTCTTCTTGCCTAGGGTTGTGTCCCTGAGGTAGGCTTCCTCTCCCGGTATCTTCTTAATTTCTCTATATACCCTGCAGTATCTTGAAGAGTCTACTCTCCTCCAGCAATCTTGCCACTCTTGGTCCATTTTCTTCCCTATCAGGTCTCCAATTTCTCTGATCGACTCACCAATGTTGTTTCTCCACAAGGCGTCAATCAGGCCAGTGCTTCCAAGTTTTTCTAGGACTTCTTTGAGTTCTCTGGCCCACCTTCCTGGATTTCTATTTTTTAATCCCCTTAGGGTTTCTCTTAGGCATATTCTCGGCCATCGATCTTTTTCCATCTTCATAATTCTGATCAAGTATTTCATTTTTTTTTCAAATGTTCTTGTGTCGACACTTAACCTCCCTGATTCCAATTTCCAAATATAATCTGGTGTGTCCTGTCTGAGTCCTAATACCGCTTTGACGCATTTCGAGTGAACTCTTTCCATATCTCCCGAACCTCTCCATCCGCACATTTCTTGGCCAAACGTTGTCGAGGATTCCACTATACTTTCATATAGGGAGAACATTTTTTTAACACTGCTTAGCTCACTTCTTCTCCATATACCCCAAAGTTGGTTCAGTGCTGTTTGTCCACTCGCTGCCCTTTCCTTTAGGTGATGATTCGGGTTTCCTGATGCTGTAATCCAGTGGCCCAGGTATTTAAATTTTTTCACTTTTTCTATTTCATTTTCTTTCCAAGTCCATATTTCTTCTATATATCTATACCGTTAAAATAAATAAATAAATAATCTTTTTTAATGAAACAGAAGGGGCGAAGCTACTTTTAACGCAACTATTCCGACGGCTCTGCATATTGGTTGCCTAAGCTCAAGGCTTCGAGATCAGGCACTTGTGGCGCTGCCTGTACAAAAAATTGTACTGTACATGCATGCTTGTCAAGTTTGCAGTTACGTGTGAAGCTGCCTTTAGCGGAGAAAAAATATTTTTAAATTACATTGAACCCAAATTAATTTTAAATAGGTAAGAGAAAGTAACTGCCTCCTTGTCAGATGGTGAAAAAGACCTTAAATAAAAACTCAAAAGTGAGATGGTTATTTGTTTTGATTATCTCACAGCAAGTAGAAACGAATATATGTAGGTCTATACTTATTGAATTTCATATATTAAAATAGTTTCAATCTTTAAAAGATAGAGAGAATAGAAAAGGAAGTATATTAATCAGAGATTTATTCAGATAAGCCAAAGCCATATTTTCCGTTTTTCAGCTGATAAAATTTCACAATTCTTTATTGTAATGGATAACTCTTTTGCAGGCGCTGTACAAGCGCAGTCGCGCACCTCAACAACAGCCCGACCATCGTGGGCTAGGCCAACAGTATCTGATGAAGAACTAGCTCAACTCTCCGAGGAGTTATTACGCAAGGATGCTAATAACGCTGCCGCCAAAGTGCAGGTCAATCCACAGGGGCGGACACATGGCCAGAATCAGGAGGATCTCGCTGAGCAACCGTAAGATTGAAATATTGACACGGTCCCATATAAGAAGCCCAGAAAACAAATATATATAGCTTATAATAGAATAAAATAAAAATTATTATAATAGCTATAATCTACTAATCTGCATTTTGTAATCTTTTTCATGCTAATTTTTTTGTTAGAATAATAAATAACAAAAATTGTTTTAATTGATTAATAAAATAAAATTCTGTAAAGGGTTGCCAAAGCATGGTTGGATCCTGGATTGGTGTCCCTAGAAACAAACAAGCGAACGTCCCCTGGGGGCCATGGACTTTAATAATAATGAAATTTTAAGGACTATAATACTAAAAACCAAAAAAAAAGCATAAAATTTGTCGGTATTTGATTCCAAAAAACGATTCAGGTGTACTTGTTAAGTGAAATTAATAAAAAAAAAAAAAGGGAAATGTTCTCGCCCGGGATCGAACCGGGGACCTTCCGCGTGTTAGGCGGATGTGATGACCACTACACCACGAGAACTTATTATTGATTGCTCTCTTATAAAATTAACCAAAGATTTGCCCACGAGGCGTGGTGTAGAGGTTAGCGTGCTAACCTCATATACCAAACGTCGCGGGTTCGGACCCCAGGCAGTCCGATGATTTTATTTAAGCCATCTGGATACCAGATGGCTTAAATAAAAATGCCTGGACCCTAATATATATAAATTCATAAATAACGGTTATCGTAAATGTCTTATATGGCCTGAGCTGCCGAAAAGACTGTGTGAATGTGTGTGTGAATAAAAAAAAAAAAAAAAAAAACCAAAGATTTTTTTTTTTTTAGATCACTTTCACTGGCCTTGTTTTACATACAAGCATAGGGGCCGGAACTGGGGGGGGGGGGGGGCAAAATTTCTTCTTTTATTTCATTTATTTTTAAAAATGATATATTTTTACTTTTGAAAAATAAAATCTTCTAAATTAAAAAAAAATGAAAAGAGTAAGAAATTTTTTCCCAATTTTTTCCCAAAAATTTTTGATAAAATCACTAGCAAATTTTTTAAAATTTTAATTTTATTAAAATTGTGATTTTATTTAAAATTTTTAAAGTTTTATAATAGATTTGTTTTTGGTTTATTCTATTTGAACATATTAAATTATTTTAATTTTCTAAAAAAAAATTTTTGCCCCCCCCCCCTGATTCAAATTCGTTCCGGCGCCCCTGCATACAAGAGATCAAAATTAAAAAAAAAAAAAAAAGATTTTAGGGGTATTCATGTTCTTGTGTTTTGTCCTAAATGTCTTAAATCGTAAACAGTTTACGAACAGACCAAAAATAAATTTGTCCTATGTCGTATTTGATGACTATCGGTGAAATCGAACAATTCATAACTTACTAAAAGTCTTTTTCTTTTTAAAATTGTCTTACATATCTCATTCATTTTTATTTTTAAATAAATAAATAATCTAAGAGAAACCAGACAACACACAAACTTGAAAACAAACACAAACTGCACAAACACTTTTTAGGTTAGAATATAACTTTGGCATTTCTAATGGCGGGAATCGATTTACAGCATACGACACCGATATAAGAGGCATGTGGCCGTCCTATGTACTATTTAGCAATACGAGAGGTAAATATCGTAGATCGTATACTCAAATAAGACATAGGAGACTTTTAAGACGATAGGACGTCGTATATACAAGATCATGAATATCCCTTTTATCTCTGTAATTTGCTTGGCCCTGGTTTTGTATGAAGGAGAAGTGCTCTAAGAGGGAGTTTTTTAGATTGTTGCAGATCGATCCTACAGTATGGCAGGGCCCCACCATCTCTCTTCTTCGTCCCCTTTATGACAACTATATCGCGGACACTACGCAAAGAGAAGTGGTCACCGCACAGGAGAGAGCCGAGGAGGCCGCCTTTCTTGACGCAATTGCAGGCACATCGGTCATGCGTCATGCCGCCACTTTCTTAAGAAATAAAGGTCTCTTCTACTAATCTCGAATAATTTAACAGAGTACGTTTATATGAATAAAAATTAACATTAAAAAAAAATAAATAAAAAAAGCGTGAATGAAAAAAAAAAATAATTTGTTAGGGGTTGGAAACTTCCCCATGTAAAAAATTCCCGCTGTTTGATTTCAGGATTGATTGGATTGGATACTCGAGCACTTCGCGAGCTTCTTCATCAATTGTGGTTCACGTTATATTCCCGGGGTGGTGGACGTCTAAGTTCTTGTGCATTTGAGCATGTCTTCCTTGGCGAAAAGCAAAATGCCAATGATATTAGTGGACTGCACAATTGGGCCTTCTTTTCAACACAAGAGCTCGCCAATCAACTCAATTATATGGGCTATGTCAAGAAACTTGATCTCAATGGGGTAATTTAAATTAAAAGAATTTGCACTCACACACACACTCTTGATAAAAAGATTATGTACAGTGACTGACAATATTAAGTCCCACCCATGTGATTATTTCCTTGTTTTTAAAAAAATATTATATATTTTTTAAATGGAAACTTTTATGATTCAAGCCTAGAAAATTTCCAATAAAGATTTTCATTTTCTTTTATGGTATAAAAAACAATGAAATAATCACAAGTAGAAAACGCATAGGTGGGACTTAATATTGTCCCTCACTGTACGAAAAGTAAACATTCTATTTTGGCACTTTGGAGTTAAATATGAAAAATTCGAATCTAATAATAAGGGATTAGTATCCAAAAAATGTGAATTTCAATAAGCAATGAACTCTCTGGGAGCAAGTCCCCCCCCCCCCGCTTACTGATAGTTCCGGGACAAGCGTAGAGATGGCCCTAAAATTCAATTCTATTTTGATTTGGTTTTAAATCATAAACGATTAGAAATGTTGAGAATATTATTAAAAAATATCATATATATATAATCTTAAGGAAATGGATTTGCAGCCAGGAGAATAAAAAAACTATTTTAGTTTCTTTCGGTCGACGTTTCGGACGCCAATCGCGTCCTTCCTCGGGACCAAAGATTGTTTAAAAGCACACATGGATTTTGTTGTGGCATGTATAAAATATTTGAACAATATTGACAATGGCATCCTTTTGTGTAAATCCATGTGTGCTTTTTAACAATTTTTGGTCCCGAGGAAGGACGCGATTGGCGTCCGAAACGCCGACCGAAAGAAACTAAAATAGTTTTTTTATTCTCCTGGCTGCAAATCCATTTCCTTAAGATTAATAAATAACAGCCATTTTACACTTTTATCAAAATATATATATCAGTACAATTAAACATCTAATTCATAATAATAATAATAATAATCTTGTGTCTAACTGGCTTCCTTTGTTGCATTTGTTGAAGAACTTGACTTAATTTTTTCTCACAAATATTGTTTAATGATTATAATAAATTATAACTTGTAACAATTTCACTAACTTGAATAATTGAGAAAGGTAACATAACACTTATATAAAACCCAGTTAGTAATTAATAAATTAAATTTGACATGACAGGAAAGTTTGAAACATTTTTCGGTCTTTTTCGGCAAATAATCTCCTTTCTAATTAAATTAATTTAAAAAAAAATGCCCTCGAGCCTGGCGTAGTTGGTAGCGCGCCTGTCTTGTATACTAAGGGTCGAGGGTTCGGATCCCAGGCAGTCCGATGATTTTATTTAAGCCATTTGGATACCAAATGGCCAAAGTTGCCGAAAAGACTGTGTGCATGTGTGTGTGTGTGTGTGTGTGTGTGGGAAAAAAAAAGTGTGTGTGGGTAAAAAAAAATAAATAAATTATCAACAAATGCAACAAAGGAAAATTGTCGGGAAGGGGAATTTTTATTATTATTTAGATGTTTAATTGTTGTAATATAAATTTTTTTTAATTCTAACCTCTCTAATCAACATTTTTTTAACTTAAATGTCATTTCGGGCCAAGAGGCCATTTGACTTTTATAAATTTATTAATTATTTATTTAAAATACAGCTTTGGCGAGCGATCAATGGTCTTGTTTTATTATAAAAACCAAATCAAAAAAATCTTGAGATTTTTATTTATAAATATTCTGTACAAAGGAATGGGACACAATTAATAATAATATTATGATGACTAATGAAAAGAATAATTTGTTTTTTTTTTTTCAGAAAGGACATCTTTTGAAGGTGCACTACAAATGGGGTGAGAGTGTGAAACCCGTGGGCACGATGTTCGTGGGCACAAGTCCAGAGCTTGAGATGGCCCTCTACACCGTGTGCTTCCTAGCACGTCCAAACGAGATCTGCCCAGTGAAGTTGGCAGGCAAAACGCTCAGCATTCGAACCCATGTCTACCGAACAAGAGGCAAAGATCTTATCGGAAGCGCTTTCCCCATCATTTAAGCCAAAAAAGGAGGCAAAGCAATCATCTGTACCTGACAAATTAAAAACAAAAAGAACTTGAATAAAATTTTATTCAATTTTATATAAAGTTTACCGCATAAATTCATTTATTATTTGAAGAATTTTGTTTTCAACTGTGGTTTATTTGTGAAAATTACGTCTCGGCCTCTCATTCTGTGGCCTTCTGTGCCCTTTGTAATCTTAACTGAATTGTACAGTGAAGGACAATATAAGTCCCACCCATGCGTTTTCTACTTGTGATTATTTCATTGTTTTTATTAAAGAAAATGAAAATCTTTATTGGAAATTTTATAGATTTGAACCATGAAAGTTTCCATTAAAAAATATATAATATTTTCTTAAAAACATTGAAATAATCACAAGTAGAAAACGCATGGGTGGGACTTAATATTGTCCCTCACTGTACATGAACAAGGCCACAGAATGAGTGGCTGAAACGTTGTAATTTTTTACAAATAAACCCGAAAACCAAATTTTTTTATATAATTAAATATATAAAATCCCCTTTGCGGCTTACATACGCGATGTATATAATATCTTAAATATTGTAATTTATTAAACAAAATTCGTTTATTAATTATAACAACTGTGAAAGCCTAAACCCCAAAATTCATTTATGCAACACATCAAAGCAACTTGAATTGAATTTTTTATTTTATAATTAATTATTTTTTATTTTAATTTGTAAAATGAAAGAAAATAAACCAAGAGATGAAAACACCGTATAATCATTATTTATATAAAAAAAATTCAAGAAAATGATTTTTTTTTTTATTTTAACCATGAAAATTATTTTTTTATTAGAATTTTAAGGTTGGAGCACAAAGGGACCGGGTCTCCTCGGAGAGCCCGGGCCCCGACGATATGCCCCCCCCCCTGTCTGCGGCCCTGCCTCAAAGGCTATTTACACCGCTCGATTTCGGAGAAAGAAAACAGCAAAAGTTTTTTAGGAACCGCCTTTTATTCTATTTGAGCAAATATTCTTATTTTAATTAAAGGTACCTTTATTATTCAAGTCTATTAAATCTTCTTTTGTGTAAACTTTAATAGATTCTTAAATATTTGGCCCGTTTTGAGAACTCCAAAAGGCACAAGAGTCCATGTAGCAAAAGTAAATTTAATAAACGACCGTACGGTGGCGCCGCGCCATCATGGCGGTGATTCGGATGAACTAATTAATTCTAAACTCTATTTATAATATCATTGTATTTTTATTATAATAAACTATTCGCAAATCCCGCCTTGGGTCATTTTGGCATTGAAATCTCATGAAGACCACTTTACTCGTGTTCTTCATAGGGAAGGTAGGAGAAATGGTTGCCATGGTCACAAAATATAAATATTTTTCTGTTTAAAAATTTTACATCTTGAATTCAAATGTAGCCCTCGGGGTTTGGCGTAGAGGTTAGCGTGCTAACCACGTATACCAAACGTCGCGGGTTCGGACCCCGGGCAGTCCGATGATTTTATTTAAGCCATTTGGATACCAAAAAAAAAAAAAAATTCAAATGTACCGTACTGTCGGAAATTAAATATATCTCGACACAAAAAATCTACAAGCACAGAACACATTATTCGATTACCGAATGTAAGAGAAAGTTGTGTGCTTTGCGCCAGTCACACCAGATTTTTATATATATAGAAGGTCCAAATAAAAAAATAATTATAATTTTACTTACTTTTAAATAGTCAGAGATGAAATGAAGGGATGATTTCTAGATACACACAAACGAACACTATACGATGTTAACACTACACTATCTCAAGAACAACTAATAAACTGACATGTGAACAGGATCAAATACCGCTTGTTGAGTGACGTAACAATTTCCTCGGCCTCTGATTGGTCAAAGCCTTTCTTGTTCTTAGCTTAAATCGCCAGGGATCCCGCCAATATTATTCGTTAATAATTATTTTTTATTCTTATTAAAAGATATAAGTATGTGTGTGTTAAAAGAAAAAAAAAAAAAAAGAAAATTAAATAAAGTTTCAAATCAAAAATATATAATCCATAATTTGAAAGAATATTAAAAAAAAAAACATTTTGAATATCTATCATTATTTTGACTACTCTGATGAGCTCTCTTTAATTTTTTCACTGGCCGGTTTTCACACAATCTAGACGGGTTTGGGGAATGACGTCATCCATTGTTTCTTAGAAGCAATTAAAAAAAAATCTATTTTTATATTCTACAAAATAATAAAATATTAAAATAATTATTAGTTAAAATATGGGGAATGACTTCCGAGACTTTCTCGTATATTCTTTTGGAATTACGTCTGGGTGTGTGTGTGAACACGATTGTAAAAACCAAAGCAGCTAGATCGATGAAATTTGGTATATGCTCCTTACACTAAAATTGTAGATTTCTTTCAACTTTTGGAGTAAATGCGTCACTTGGAAGTAGTACTTTACTTAAAAAGTTTTTCAAAAATTTTGAAATTTTCAATTTTTTTGTTATATTATGATAAAATACTCTATTTTTATTTTATCATAATATAACAAAAAAATTGAAAATTTCAAAATTTTGAAAAAACTTTTTAAGTAAAGTACTACTTCCAAGTGACCATTTACTCCAAAAGTTGATAGAAATCTACAATTTTAGTGTAAGGAGTATATACCAAATTTCATCGATCTAGCTGCTTTGGTTTTTAAGCTCATGTTCACACACACACACACACACACACAGACATAATGCCAAAAATGGTTTTTTTGGACTCAGGGAGGTCTAAAACGTGGAGAAACATCAAAATCTCGAAGTCGAATTTTTTACGATTACATAACTTTCTCTATACGAGAAAGTAAAAATTAAAAAAAATTAAAAAATAAAATATGAGATCTTTGCATAGATAGTGGAATTATTCAAAATATGTACTAACAACAGGGCCGTTTTGAAAATGAAATCATTTCGGAGGGTGTGGGGGACTGAAGCCCCTCTGCATGAATTTTTCTTTTGATCAGCCCACATAAATCATATATTTGCAATGCGTATCAACTTACTATTATCAGCTGACTTTCTTAACTGATGTCACAAATTTCACACGATGCAAGGAATTGGGATTTTTTTTTTTTTTTAAATAAAAAGAAATCAATTTAATAAGACAAATTTTATTAGTTGCAAAACCAACTGGAATTTCAAATATACACTACATAATGACAAAATATCTAGAATGCGGATTTTTACAATAGAGAAAATTATTTTAGCTTTACAAGGCTATTTATTTTTTTCTTTTTTCTTTTTTAGAAGAGAGTTCATGTTCATTTTACTTTTTTTTTTTCTTTCAATTTTCATTTAAATATTATTTTTGGCTTAGAACACATTGGAATCAGCTATATTTAAATGTGACTCTCTATAAATGACTGTTGGCGTTTCAAGATGGTACAAATACATGTTTAGTTTAATAATTCAAGCACGGTGAGCTAAAAAATCATAATAAAAGCCAGCGACACACTTGAAAAATCTTTTTTTGGCTTCTAATAAATGGAAATTCGTCTATTAATTAATCATAAATATTTGCATATTAACTTTAGCTTAAAAATAAGAATTATGAAAATGGATTACATTTCAAATAATTCAATCATTTCCCATTTTTTTATTATAAAAAAGATTTTAAAAAAATCTAAATTCTTTTAATAAAAATTTTATAAACCTTAACTAAAAATAATCTTTTTTTTCCGAGTATATAAAAATATTAATTATAAGAAATAGCGAGCCTATCTGTGAAGAAATTGTTTAGTTCGGCATTTAGACTCTTAAAAAATTCACTTAATTTAATAATAACAATGCTATATTTAAATTAATTAGACAAAATTTGAGAAATATATAACACAAGAATAAAGTTAGAACAATTTATGCCCAACAATTATCTAACAATGGATAAAATTAATATTTTTTCAACAATAATAATAATAATAATTAGAAAGTTGGATCTTTTTCTTTGTTGTTAAATAATTATTTAAACAATAATGATTAGACTCTTGTTAAAGGAAGGGATTATATTACAAGATCATATCAGTCAAATTCATAAATAATGTATTTTTTATTTAATAAAATAATTCTAAACGCTGCGCGTAAAGGGGCTGGCTGACTATGTTCAATCTTCACAGACAGGCTGGCACACTATTTGCACCCCTTATTTAATTTTAAGTCTTATTCTCAACATTAATTTAAATTAATTATGGTTAAATATATTTAAGTCTTGAGGTATGTATTCATATATAAGTAAATAAATTTATTCTAAACAAAAATATATATATAATATCTTAAAAGTAAAATTTCAGTCATTCTGATGCAAGTTTGAGAATTTTGTTTTTCAAATGGAATTATATTAGAATAACTTTGATTTTTGCTGCTACGAAATACATTTCGATGCCGAATTGTAATTTTGATATGGCTTGACGCAAAATTAACGAAGATTTTTTTTTTATTTTAGTTTATACTTTTACTTTTATTGCAAGGCTTTTTTTTAATTAATAAATACATTTTTCTCTGCTTATAGATAAAAATGGCAAATGCCCCCCCCCCCCCCCCCCAAGAAAGAGTTAAAATGACGTCACTAATCGAGAGACTTGAACGAACCTTTCAGAGGAGGAAAGTTCAAATCGAACGAAACAAGATTTAAAAAAAATGGAGAGCTTGTGTACATCCAAATGCTAGTCGAACATTCAATGTTCGTTCTCTTTCTCTCCAGCAAAAGACGATCCGTTTCATATTTGACATAGGGTTCGTGAAGCCATTTACGGCACTTTGTTTTTACTAGCTAATGGATGATGGTCGACATTAAATTGTATGGCTACCATTCGCGATGTCAAGCTATTGTCCTTTTCCTTTGCTAGCTCTTGTCTTTTATTCTCAATTGGAACTTTTTAAATCACCTTTCAACTTGTTTTAGTTCTTTTATCGAAAAGCTGCCTAAAAGTGTTTGAATATGATTTTTGAAGACCATCATTTTTATCTATAAACAGAGAAGGATGTGTTTAATTTAAAATAAATAAGTATAAACAGAAAATAAAATATAATTCAAAGAATTCACCGTTGGCACTAAATTTAACTAAATTCTCATCTAATTATAGATAATTTTCAAAAGGTTTTTTATTTCTCATGTCAAGATGACGAAAAATAAAAAACCTTTTGAAACTTAACCTTGTGTTATTTATTTATCTTTAATTAGTTGATAATTTAATTAAAAAACGAATTTTGCATTAATTCAATTAATTATAAATAATTTTTTATGAAGTGATTTTTTTGTTTAATTCAAACAAAAAAAGATTGAATTTGAAATGCATTCAAATTTCAAAATTCTGAATTTACTTTCTTAAATCTATCATTATCTATTTTCTTTAAGTGCATTTACTATTAACTATTTTTTTTTTTTTGTCAAATAATTATTCAAAAGCAGATAATACCTCAAAGAAACACTAACAATAATTTATAGATAGCCTCGGATATATTTTTATACATATATGTATGTATAAATTTAGTTATTTATATACATTATTAGGAATTTTTGCATTTTTTTTTTTTTGGTGATATACACAATTGATTACTTATTTAGTAGATGAATAGTTGCGCAAACAGTTCTTTTTCTAAAAACTGGTCTTTGAATTTAAAAATTATCTTTTTTTATTTTTTTAGAGAGAGAACAGTTTATAAATATTTATATGCACAAATACAGAACCACACTCACACTTGTTTTAATAATTAATTTATCTAATTAAAATGACATTCAATTTGTCATTTTTCTTATTATGATAAGCATTTGTTTAAAATTGTTGTGAAAAGATTCTTCCCCAACAAGATTTTATACATTTATATATATATATATATTTATTTATATAGATAAAAAAAATTTGGAAAAACATAGAGCTCAACTTATTTTTTTTATTTCTTCTTTCTTCTCTCAATAGAAAAGTTGGGCCAGTTATTCATTTTTAGGTGAGCGAAGGCATTATTTAGCAGGCAGGCTTTATTTATTTATTTATTTATTTTAATCGATATTGGCTCAATCCATAACTAGTTTCTTATTTTTATTTATATATATATACTAATTATTATTTATTTACGATTTTTTTTTTCTTCTAAAGGAATCATCTGTGCTTGATTTCTTTTTAGACAGTACATATAACAAGTTCTGAACAGGTTTCAATGGCGAATGGGAAATGGACATTTGACAGCCCTAAATTTAATACTTAAAATGTATTATTAAAAAAAAAAAAAATTTCATTCCGATTTTATTTTTTTGTAGAGGGTCAAAAGTCCGAGAAATTTGTTCAATAGGGTAAAAATAAAAATCACAAACACACACGCAGGCATATATACATGTACATATGCACACATACACACACACACACACACATGTACATCAAATAGTAAAAACACATTGAATGTGTTACGTAGGAATCATATTGTATTATAATTATTAGTTATAGTTTAGTTTTATTATATAAATAAAGTGCATTGTAAAATTGACCGTATCATGTGGCAGTTGCGAAGAATCAAATTTTTACGAATAGAAATTAATAAAATATCCTTTTATAAATAAAAGACAAATAGGATTTAAAAAGAGTTGGTATTGTCACTTAATATTATATTATATATATATATGCAAGCTGATGGCACCCAGATATCTTATTTCTATTATATACCATAATGTCAATTAAAGTGGAGTCGTTTAAGTTTGAATTAGTTTAAAAATGAGATTGATAAAAATTTCTATAGATAATAAATATGTAAGATTTATTAAAAAGGCAATTCATTTTATTAAGTGATTTATTTAATTTATGAATCAAAAATCAAGTTTTTAATATTGAAAATATTTAACACGATTTTATATATATATGAAATTGACATTAAGAATAATATAAATAAAAATTCAAAAATTGGGGACAAAATTATAACATCATTACTTTTTGGCTTTGATTTTCTTTAAATATGCTTCCCAATATAGAGGTGGGTGGTTCCTTGGGCGTTTCCGTCCATCTCTCTTCACATTAAAAGAATTCTCTCTATTTTTTAAATCAAAATATTTTTATATTTGGTTGAGAAAAAACTTTGCTGGAGTAATGATAATTTGTCTTGTTAGTCTGAAATGTTTCTTTTTTTTAATAATTTAATCTTTTTTTTCCTCCAATCAGAACTGCACCTAGCACTTTACTTTTATATATTGGTAATAATAGGAAAATTAAACAGGATAAATAAATCCTAGAATTAAGGAAGCAGTATATGGAATCGCCTAATTTGATATTAAACAGAGATAGAGGAGTCGCTGCAAACAGGACAAAGGCGTCGGTGGTGTGAAATATGGCCAGGCCCTGAGTAGACAACTAAAATATTAATCTTTTTCCAAAAATTCGTCCCCACCTTTGTATGTGAGATGAAAAAAGTTCTGGTCTGTATATGTTTTTTTTAAACATCTTTTGATAGGGAAATCAATAAAATATCCTTTTACAAATAAAAGACAAATAGTATTTAAAAAGAGTTGGTATTGTCACGCTGCGCCCCCTGGACCCTCTTGCACCCTTACTTATATACATACGGGTACATACATTTTCCCTTTTCATTTTTATATATAGATATTATTTTAACGGTTAATTATTTATGAACTTAAGATTTTTTGTGAATCATATCCTTTCCGGGACTCTCCCGGTACACAGACAAAAAAATTTACGCCGATATTTTAGAATTCAAAATGTAAATAAATAAAAAATCGTAAACATGGGAAAATATTTATATTTTCTTACCATGGCAACTATTTCTCCTAATTTTTATTTTTTTCTCATTTTAACGGTTAATTACTCATTAACTTATTGTTATTTGTGAAACAAAACCTGTCCGGGATTCTCACAAACATACACAAAAAATTTCATCAAAATCGGTTAGTCGTTTAGGAGGAGTTCAGTCACATACACACGTACAGAAGAATTATATATATAAAGAAGAAGAAGATATAAGATAATAATATATGTGCAAGCTGATTGCACCCAGATATCTTATTTTTATTATATACCATAATGTCAAAAATTAAGTTCTAAATTTAGGAAAACAAACAATCATTTTTCTCGAGTGCTAATATAAAAGAAATTCTCCTAAATCGTTGATAAGAAAAAATTTTGATTTAAAAGATAGATAAATATTTTTTAGATTTATATAAGACTCGATTCTTTAAAAGACAGAGTTTGTTCTTACGAATAGTGTAAAAATGTGTGAACAAAATAATTTGTTAAAATGATTTTACAAAAGAATAATGATGTCATATTTTCATCTAGCCAATTTATTTTAAAAATACTTAAATCGATCAATAATTGAATAATTATTATTCCCAACAAAACAAAACTTTTGACTCCAACTTAAAAAAAAAAAAAATATATAAGAATAAAACTAGAAAGGCGGGATTGAACTTAAAACTGTACATTAATGATAATATGCTTTGGTACAATTCAATCTAAAAACTATACAAAATATTATATTATGATAGATTGGTTAATTAATAGTATTTTAAACAGATAAAATAAGCAAATTCCATTCTATAGGAAATAAAATTTGAAGTGAGAGAGAATGATGGTCTTTTGTAATGAATTGATATATAATATATAGAAAACATTAAACAGAGTACTAAAAAAGAAATATTTATACATAAATAATAATAATAATAATAATAATAATAATAATATTTACACAACAAAAAATTATTAACTTAGCTATATTGTTTTATACAAAAAAAGTCGGTTTAAAAATCACAATCATCATTTGTGAATCACAATTAATTTAAAAAGTCTAGCATTTAATGCAAAGCGTCTTCAATTAAAAGAGAATTTTATATAAAAAAAAAAAACGAGAATGTTTTTTTTTTAATATTAAATAATAACTAAATTACTATTTTAAATAGAACAGTGGTTTGAATTTTATCATTCAGACAATTGATGCTTTAAATACTTAAATAAAAAAAAGGGGGGGGGGGAAGGGGGTCAGAAAATGAAAAAGTTTGGCCACAAAAGTCATTAAAATGGAACAATCATAGTAATCAAATAGTCAACGAAGAATGGTCAGCAAATACAGATGAATAGAAGCAAAGTTTATGTGATGTGCAAAGGGCATTCAAGAAGGAAGATGAATAATTTTTTTTTTTTTTTTTAAAGTTAGATCTCATCTCATCCTAACGAAGTGAAAAGACAAAGGGGACGCATGCTAAAGTAGTACAATTAGAGGTGCTTTAGGAAGAAATATTAATAAGTAGAAGATGTAGAAAAAATAGTTATTACACATCAAACAATTTGAGAATATTAAAAAACTTTTGTGACCCAACTTTTTTATCCTCTTTAACAGTTGAATTACAGCGTGCACCCGAAATTTATTTTCTTCAAATAATAAAACCAAAAGTGAAAATATCTCGACTCAATAAATAATTGACTTGATTTTGATGAAAGTTATTTTAAATATAATTTCCCTCCTTCTGGGCCTAAATGGACAGACTAATAGAACTAAGTTCTTACATATGTCCTAGCTTGCTCTAAAACATTTAGTTGGTAAAATCTCTTCATGTGATTTGGGTAAAGAGAAATCTTTTACTGAGAGAGGAGTTAAGGTTACAAAAAAATGTCGGCTATAAGGAAAGGTATTGCCACGTGAAAGAAATACTTTTATGTGAATCAAAAAAACACAAGTTTGAGAAGAAAATAAGATAAACCAGGGCAAGCGCAAACTAAAAATAATTAAATTAGACTTTGACAGAGTATATAAAATCCATTTTACAATCTAGGAGAAACGTTTTTTTCCCTTAATGATCACAAGAAACTTCTCTTTCGATATTCTTTCTGGTCCAAATTTTGAAAATTAATTTTTTTTCACCCATGTTGCGAACTTGCCCCACCAAAACGGGGCAAGTGCCTTATTTTACACATGATCCAATAGTTTTAACAGAAATGCGTTATAGCTTGATTCAAAACAAATAAGTAGATGGCTTATGCGGGACAGGAAAGATTACTTTTTGGGGCATGTGCAAAATATCCGCACTTGCCCAAAAAACATTCTTCGAGCAAGTGCAGAGTTCTTTAAACAAAGCTTGTCAGCTGTCACCTCAAATAAAGGTTTTTATAAACTCACTAGCGCAAGTGATATTAGTATGAAAGAACAATGTTTTATCATGGTGGTCACTATTTTAATATCTTAGATATTACAGAACATTTGCCCACTTACACCGAAAACGCACTTGCCCCGGTTCACCCATCTCGAAGGGAAGACGAAATATAAATTCCTCAAAGTATAATTTTTAGGAATACAGAAGAACCCAAATATAAATTTTTAGCTTTAACTTATCATTCTTTAATTTTATTTGAAACCGGACAATTTCAAAGGAAAAATAATTATTTCTCTCAAATCCCATTTACCAAACTAGCAAGACTTATTTTCGTAAATTAATTATGATTCTTAATCTTTAAAAAAAAAAGTCATTCTATCATTGTCTTATTTGGGTGCGTTATATATAAGTTTTTATTCATTTAATATATAGATGGTGATCGGTTGTCAGTTTGCGTGACGTTTGTGGGAAAGTTTGTACTTAAATAATCTTTAAGAGCGGCACGGTGGTTGTGGTAGAGGAAAAGAAGAGTAAACGAAGAAATATATCATATTAATATTTAAAAATCACAAGAATAGACATACAATAAATGACAATAATCACAAAAATCCTTAAAAAGGAGGAAACAATGATAAAAAATTTATCAAAAAGACAGAAGAATTTTTGGTATATTCAATTTTATTTTCGAGAATGTGTGTGTGAATATATATATATATATAGAAATACAATATAATTAAAATCATTTACAACGAAACAAAAATATAAATTTATAATAAAATATGAAGAATATTAAAAACATCTTACTTTTGAGACCTTCTATTTATTAATTTAGATAAAAATTCGATCTTTTGAAAATTTATTATTAAAGTGAAATGTCCTATTTTCTTTTCATTTGATGTACACGAATTGGGAGATCGAAAACATTTTAAACAATTACAAGAGAGGAATAATAAAATGAAGGAATTAAAATTTGAACAAAATCTAATGTTGATATTTTAAAATTTAATCAGTTTAAATAATAAAATTTTTAATAGATTTTTAAAATGGATATTTAAAAGAGAAATTTTATATATATAGAAAAAGGACAAGTAGCCATTAGGTTTTTGTTCCTGCTCTAAAGTGAAGAATCGGATGTGCGCCAGTTATTTTTCATTTCTTTGATTGTTTTGGAAATATTCCTCTGATTTTAACCACCATCTGATAACTTGCCACTCCTTATTTATTTTGCTTAGTTAATTACAATTAAAAAATGAAAATCTTTAAAATTCTATAATAAAATATAAAATGGATTTTTGTATTATTGTCATGTTTCACAAGCTATTCTAAAAAAATAAAAATTAGAAAACAAATTGCGTGTGGCGACTGAAACACGACAAATGAGAAATTGAATGATTTGATGTGATAAAAAATAAAAAGCAATGGAATGCCTAACTGATGAAATTCTCAAAAGAGGAAAGGAAGAAAGAAGTCGAGTGAGAAGAAGAGTAGAGAGTGAAGAGCCACGGTTACTTGTGAGAGATGAGATTGACGACGATGGTTCCATCCATTCATTCGTCAGAAGAAGCAGAAGCGGAAGTGGAGGTTGTCTCGGGAGCAGGTGCGGGGGCGGATGCAGATGGAGCGGCTCCAGATGCAGGTGTCGAGGCAGATGCCGATGCAGTAGCCGGCTCTTTACTTTCTTGATCGCCGTCGCCGGTGTCTCCAGCACCGCCCGCCGCCAGCCAATGTCAGGTGCAAGCATGATCTTTATTCAGGTGGGTCTCGATGTCAACACGACAAATCGGACAACGTTTGTTTGTCGAAAGCCATTGGTCCACACATTCGATGTGGAACAGATGCATACATGGCAACCGCCTATTCAATCAACAAATACAAAATATATATTATTTATTAATATTGAACTACTAAACTGCCAATAGTTGACAAGGGATTAAAATAATTACAAATATAATATATTTAATATAACGAATTTTTTCAAAAAATATTCAAGTTATCGGTATGTAATTGAAATTATTACGTATCGATGGCTTGAAAAGCCTGGAATATTTCTTGAATTATTGGTATTTTATGTAAATTCATAAATTCTTTTTTTCTAGGTGAAATCGTTAGAACAAAAACTCGGGGGGGGGAGAAGGGGGGGGTGTCCCCCCTAATTTTTTTTTTTCAAATTAATTAAAAAAAAAAATTAATTTTTAAAAAAAATTAAATAAATTTTTTAAAAATTAAAAAAAAAAACTTAAAGATCGGCTCAGACAAGCCAGGGGGTGTCAAGAGAGCAGGCGAGAGCTTTGCAGCTACGCCCAATCCTCCCTTCAAAAAAATCGATCCATCATATCCTTATTCTTGTACCGCCTTATATTCTTTAATAAGAATATATATGTTCATAGTGTATTAGAAATTATAAAATATCAAACTCACATAGGTATTAAATATCCTGCTTTAATGATATCTTACCTATGTAAGTTCGAATATTTTTCATTTCATTTTAGTTAGTTCAATTAATTTATTTTTGAGTGTTCCTGCTCCTTTCACCATTCCAATTTTTAAAAACATAGGCCTATTTCCATTTAAAATTTTCAATTTTTTAATAAGTGGTAATAATTTGTTATATTTTTCTACATACCGTACATCTTCATTATCTTCAAATTCAGACAAACAAATTGTACATTTTTCAGTGTTGTCATCGGGATCGTCGCTAACACGTTTGACCTAAGAAAGAAAAGGAAAATTAATTTATAATTGGAAAATATTCAAGAATCAAATGGCTTGGTTAATTTTCTTATCGAAAAAATTTTTAATTCATTTATTTAGTTTTGCTATTTTTAAAAAAATAATTTCTTCCTCTATGATCCGAAAAGGAGCGTCTTGATAAATGTAATGAAGAAAAAACCTTCAGTATTTTTTTTCGGCATCTAAGGCCATTTAGACTCCATCCCTATTTATTTCAAATGATTTGTAGTCAATTCAAATGAAATAAATTTTTCTCGTTGGGACGGGAAACGAACCTGGGACCCAAGCCATGAGAAGCTAATGTCTTCTCTCTGAGCCAAGGGTCACGGGCAATCAGTATAAATTTATAATAAAATATACCATATCTAACATTTTTTTATTTTTATTATTTATTTTTATTAAAAAAGTATAAACATCTGTTTAATTTTAATTTATTTTTCTATTGATTTAGTTCTTTTATTAATACAATTATAAGATTTTGTAGTGAAGGGCGATTCTTCATTACAAGGCGTAACTAAGGGTTTGACCAGTTTATTGGGAATATTAAAAATAATATTAAGTTTTGACAAATTCAGATCTATAACTATTGTTTCTAGAGATAATCAACTTAATATTTAAAAAAAATAAAGTTGATCTCACTTTTAATTTCTTATTTTTTAAATTTGCTTTATTTTAATTTTCGAGAGAAAGTTTATTACCTGCTTGTATTTATGCGGGAAAGTATAACGTTCTATAGTTTCCTGTGATGCACCTCTATTCATCAAAGAAAGCCGACGTTGTTCAACTACTCTCATATAATCCTCAAATCTAGCATGCACATGACGAGCCAAGAACGTAGGGAAGGGAACTGCTGCAGCTGTAGCGGCTGCTGATGGTGCAAGCAACGATGGGAATTCAAGTTCGGCTGCTGCTGCAGCGGCGGCTGCAGCAGCCGCTGCTGAATGCGAGCGACGATTAGCTGAATCCTAGAAAAAAATTGAAATTAGAAATTGAAAAAAAAAAAAAAAAAAAATTTTATTTAAAATTATAAGTAACATGCATTTATATACACTTGAATAAATTTTATTCTCCTTCCCAGTTAAAGTTTAAAATTTTAAACTACCAGTTATTTTAAGTGCATGGATTAATTTGGGAGGAGGGATAACTTTATGATATCGTGTTTTTTTTCTCTCTGGCAGACAGGTGAACGTCATATTTCATCTAGATGGTCTGTCATGGAGAAATAAAAAAAACATTTTCATAAATTATTATTATGCGAGTTTTTAATTATTGGCCACATTTAGTATTAATTTTGTATTTTTTGTATTAATTATTTATTAAAAATATATAAATAATATATACAACGTTTCGAATGCTTATTCTGTAGTCGTTTTCAAGTACTGTTGCTTGCTCCGACGTCAGCTTCGTCGGTTCCTTAGAGCAGTGCTTCTTAAACTTTTTGAAGTCGAGGCACCCTTGGAACACAAGTCAATATCTCACGCCCCCCCCCCCTCTATTTTTGGTTAGATTGGTTAAAAAACTATTTATAATTTTGAATTGCGAATATGCATCCATTTACTAATGTTAACAGTAAAAGTGTGAAAAAAAATAAACACGATTATTATGTTTTGATTACTGAATGGAAGCATCCACATAACATAGTCTATATTATAAGCAGTTGCAAATATATTATCATTTCAATACATTATGGTAATTTTATAATTATAATCCAAGTATTTAAACTTATTTAACAATAATAATTTATTTGTTATATTTGCGTCTCTTCGCGGCATCTCTGCGGGTAATTCCCTAGGGTACTATTTTAAGAAGCACTCCCTTAGAGGTTAGTTCACTTGAGTCGAAGCATGTGCACAGTACTTGAAAACGAATGCAGAAGAAGCTGTCGGAACGTTGTACAGTATTTATATTTTTAATAAATAATTAAAAACTCCCGAAATAATAATAATTATACAAACCACAAAAGCTTTAATAAAAACATCGTCATAAAGTTACCTTCGTTAAAGACTATATTCAATCAGTAATAAGAAAAAAAAAATAAACTCTCAGAATTATGGCTTACGTCCTTTCCCTGGGAAGAAATTGATAAAAAATCTCTGATAATATTATTATTAAAACAAGAATATACGTGAATGTCAGTCTGCTTTTTGAAAATATTTTATTAAAATTAAATTATTTCTTAAATCCTCGTTTCCATTCTAACAAATTTGCTGTAAAATTTGTTTTACACCATGTTTTGAAACATATTTGTTGTAATGAAAAAATAAATATAAAAATGCATTTTCCTTATTTGCAAGATGGCGTGGAAATTTTGAAATTGATTCAACTTTAGGAACAGAGTTCAAAAGGGAAAATTTTAAATTGTGGATGATGCCTATAAAGGATTGGAGATATTATTGAATCAACACGGGCAGAAATTTAATTGAATTATCAGTTCGCACAATCTTCGGGCAAAAATCAAAATAGATAAAGATGGAGCCAGGCAAACGATATTTTCATTCTGAGATTCATCATTTAAAATATGTTTTACAATTTGTTTGAATGGAAACCAGGCTTTAGTAATTAATTATACTATTATTAAAAAGGGTTTTTATGGATTAAAATTCGTGCTAATAAATACAAATTCAAAGATTGCAATAAAAGCTCAAAAGGAAAAATTTCAATTTATTTAAATCTTTGAAATTTCTAAAGAAATTTTCCCCAGGCTTAATAAAAAAGGTCTCTTTAGAAATGTCAATGATAAAATAAACGTACATTTTTTTAACTTAATATTGCTTACGACAAATAAATCTTTCATAAGTAAATAAATTAAATTAGAAATATAAACAAATATTGGAATTTTAACGTTACAGCAGGAAAACTACAGAGAGGAAGAATTGATTTTTAGGAAAATTTTAAATAAAGGAAATTGAAAAATGAAAGAAAAAAGCAGTTAAAAGGAGGAACAAAATGAAATTCAAGATTTCTACAAAAAGCTAAGAGATGATCAAAAAACCAGAAAGAGATGAGAAATAATAAAATTACTTGGGTGTTTATTAAAGAACATCAGCAAACTCCCCATGAAATTAAAATTTTTTATACTAAATAGAACCAATCTCTAGTTGAATAAGGGAAAATTCAATAGCATCAATTGTCCAGAAACTTTCTGTAGGGTTAATAAAAGAATCTAGAGGCAGAGGCAAAAAACAAAATCGCTCTTTCATTCAACACGGGTTTATCTTCAGTTTATTTCATGGATTAAACTACTGAAGATAGAGCACAAAAACCTCGAAATGTCTCCGTTTAATTGGCATGTCAAAGTGATTTCGTTTTTTGGCTGTTTCTTGTTCTTCTCTCCTCTTTTAACCGCCACCCCTTTCATTTGTTTTTAAATTCGTTTCAAAATGGGCAGGCCACACATAAATTAACGCTAAATGAATAAGTAAGTCTTTTTCTTCTTTAACTCCAATTTTCATCTGATAAATCGAAAACAAAATCCCTGATCGAACAAGTCCTCTAAATAAATTGTTTGCTGATTAACTTGGTATCTTTTCATTTAATCTTTTAAAAATGGTGATTGGTATCAAATAAAGGCCAAAATATCGGTTTGTTCATTATTTCGTTTGCCTCTTTCTTAAATAAAACAAAAATTAATAAAAAAAAAAAAGGGTGTACTTCAAAGAAAAGTGTATTTTTGAGATATTTTTGAAATAGAAATAAAATATGCTTACTTCAATAGAAGCAATGCTGATCAGTGTTAATTCGCGAGATTCGGGAGGCTGAAGGAACGGAATCTAAAAAGTATATAATTTGATCTTAATGACCCTCAATATCAACAAATATTTATTTAATGTAAACAAATTCTCAAGTATGCTACGCCCGGGATTGTAATATTGATCCCACTACAATAGCCCGAGAGGAGAGGGAGTTGCAGTGGCATCCCGTCCTGTGGAAGGGACGAAAACAAGGTTCACTCTCAGTGATGCACGAAAGGTTTGTAGCCAACATAATTTTATCGTTTCGGAGAGTGAGTTATTTTATTAGGACGGGTTCTCGATCCCTTCTCCTAAAGAGTTGCTAAATATAATTTTTGAATTAAATTAAATTCAAATCTAAATATGTTCGCGATTGATTGATAATAATGACATCAAAAATAAAATTTTTTGAATAATCGCACAACTTTGCCCTCTGATTGTTAAGATATCACGTGACTTTCTCTTCCTCTTATACTTTATCGTTAAAGGATACGGGATATATAAATATAATTATGAAGTCAAATTGTACATGCTATAATTTTTGAAAATGTTCAAGAAATAGTTTAACTGCTGCGTATCTAATAAGGGAGGGTAAATGGGGTTATATACTCATTATACAGTAGAAGGAAAGAATATATAATTTCTTATGAAACTCATAAATATTATAGTAAATTAAAAATATTGTTAATACCAAAGCGGTAGGAATAATAGACGGTCCAGGTGTTGGCACGACTTCTGGTCGACTAAAAACGGTCGGTTGCTGAGGTGTCAGTCCATGATGATGATGATGAGTATGATGATGTGTATGATGATGGTGCGGAGTTGTAGCTGGATTTGCTTGTTGAGGGGCAGCAGCGGCGGCAGCTGCAGCAGCCACATGATGGTGGCCAGCAGCGGCTGCTGCAGCTGCATTAGCATGATGATTTCCAGTTCCTGCTGCCGGATTAAAAGCAGCTGTACGTTGCATATATCGGAGCAAAAAGCTATTATCTCCGTGCCGCCCGCTGAAAAATCAATTACATTTAATTAGCATTGTAATATTATAGCAAGGCATGTTAAAAGGTTGGGAACTAACCATTAGCAGCCCCATTTTTATGGTTGGAATAGGTAAAAATATTATTATCCCTCTGGATATTAATATATCTTATCTTGTATTATTAAACGAGCAATGTATCGTATGTTTGTTTGTAAGCACATCAGTTCACGAAATCGGATCTAACGATATATACTATTTTCGGTACGAATATGAAATTACACTTTGTCTTGTCTTTGGAGAAATTCTAGTTGTAGTACTTTACTGAAGGACTTTTGCAGTTTTTTTCGATTTACTCAAAATTGGATTTAACGATTTCTTTCAAATTTTAAATATATACTATTTCTGGTACCAATATGACGCCTGGTCTTGTCTTTGGGAGACTTCTAGTACTAATATTTTACTGATGTTCTTTTTTAGTTTTCACCAATTTTATCAAAAGAAAAAACCATTGAGCTCCAGCTCGGTCATCCCGGAACTACAAATTAAGTACCGTTTGGGTATTAAAAAAAAAAATTGGGAATTTGTTTTCATTTGTATTTTATTACAAAAAATCTTCACATTCTACTCTACTTTTCGAGATATTCACTATGCGACTTGTGTCATATCTTGGCACTAATTGCAACATACCCGCTTCGTGAAATTCGGCCACCTGTAACCTGAACCAGTTCTTGACGTTTACCAATACGTACAAAGTGCTGGTCGGCAAGAAATTTCTTGAGATGAGAAAACAAATCAGAGTCGAATGGAGCTAGATCTGGACTGTGAAAAATTTCTGTTCGTGCATGACAACGCCCGAATGCGTACAATAACGACTAGGTTGCTTGATTCATTTCGCTGTGTCGGTATGTACTTTGCAATTGATGGGATCAAGGGAAACGTCCAGGTTCAGGTTGCATGTGGTCGAATTTTACGAAGCAAATATGTTAAAATAAGAGCCAAGATATGACAAATGCCTTAATTCGCATAGTGAATATGTCGAAAAGTAGATTAAGGTATAGAATTTTATCTAATAAAATACAAATGAAAAGAAATTGCTTATCTTTTTTTATTTTCAAAGGTTTTTTTGTTTTGGAAAAGGTTTTTTTTTTCCCCTGGGGAAAATGGGGGGGGCGACCCAAGTGGGGGGGGGGGGCAGCAGAGTTCTGTGCTAGACGTGACCTTAGAACTCCACAAGTGACTTGTTTCATGCAGTTTCTGTATCAGGCCACGTCTAATACAGAACTGTGCTCAGTTCCTCATCTATTTGGCAAATATTTCGGATTGCCTCCACAATCCATCCTCAATGCATCAAACTTTACATGTGTGAAGCATGTTTTAAATGATAAAATTTAATATGAAAAACCATTGTACAATTAGAGAGGACGTTTTGATGTGCGAGCCACTGAGTAAAATATAATATCTGTAAATATCTGAAATAATTGGTTATACTTCTTTTACAAAAAACAATTTTCCACAGTGACCCGCTTGGCGCGCATAAGTTCTATCTATGTAATAGATAGAACTGATAAATTGTTTTTTTTTTTTTTTTTTTTTTTTTTTTATAAAGGAAATTTAACCGATTATATCAGATACTTACATATATAATTTTTTCCTCAGTGACTTGCACATCAAAACGTCCTCTTTAATTTGTAGAATGGCGGCATAACCTTAACGATTTATCTCAGTATACTTAACTTCTACATTTTATGAAAAGCTCGTTAAAATTAATTTATCTAATGAATATGTATATATACCTGTGCATATGAATATGAATTGAGTGGGGGTCCATACAACGTCTCTGAATCTCTTGAATTCGTTGCTGTGAATGCCAAAGTCGCTCATGCACCGGATGAATCCGAGGAGGATGTGCCTGAGGGGGCGGTGGTGGGGGAGGTGGTGGTGGTGGAGGTGGAGGGGGTGGAGTTGCAGGCAACGTTAGAGGTGGGAAATAAAGAAAATTGTCCGCAGCAGCAGCAGCGGCTGCGGATGCATTAAATTGACCAGGGAGAGGCTGCGTGTACTGAAAAGGCGAAAGTCGCTGAATTGGATCTGGAAACAAAAAATAAAAAAAAATGAGAGATGGTATTTAATCAGGTGTTAAAATTCAATTTTTTTTTTTAATTCTTACCAATAAAAGACTGAGGAGTAGCAGGACACAAAGTAGGATGTCGTGACCATGGAATATTCCTTGGATGTGCATACACGCAATGATGATAAACATTTGAATGATGCGGTGGCGTAGCTTGTTCTGGAGGCGGAGGTCCAGTTGGAGGTTGGCTAGCTCCTGTCACATTTGAAGATAAATCCTGAGCATCTGAAGCAGCTGTGGCTGCTGCAGCAGCTGCAAGAGCCGCTGCTGCTGCGGCGGCTGCTGCTTGACTCCCACAGCGTGGATATCGGCATATACGATGTCTAAAATGAGAAATAAAATGATTTTTTTTGATGTAAAATTTTCTTCTTTTCAATAATAAATAATTTATAACAAATTTCTTTTTGTCAAGAGCGGTGAAATAAAATAAATTTTTCTTGTTTGGGACGGGAAGAGAACCCTCCTAGAAAAATTTAAGTTTTGTAAAATTTAATGAAATTTTATTAAAATATAGAAGGAACCGGAGAATAAAACCAGCCGTTAGTGAACGCCTCTCACATCAATTTAATTCGTAAATTATTTGTAAAAGGAAGAGTTTTATTAAATAACAGTATAAAGGTGTTGCATGTATTACTTACAGTACATGCAACACCTTCATACTGTATTTAAAATGTCATTAAACCATGTTATAATAATGTCATGTGAATGTTTGATGACTTTTAGCTTGGAAGGCTGATGATGGCAGAGTAAATCTATGCCGAAACGTCCGGAATAAAGAGTTTATTTAATAATAGAGGCTCTTTTCTTTTGGCTGCAAACCTCTTCCTTTTACAAATAATTCTATATACTGCCACTTAATTATAATAAATAATTCGTAAATATTTCGACCTGGTCATCATCAGTACAAAAAAACTACATGGAAATAAGCAAAAGAAAATATTAATAAAAATAGCCTTTACATTTCATTTTTAAACTTACATGATTTTTCGGAGGGCCCGTGTCAACCAATATGTTAAAAATAACAATCTTCTATATGTATATGATCCAGGAAAAGTTCTAATTGTAATATTTTATTAAAATAATTTTTTCAAAAAAAATAATAGAATGGTTTAAGCTTAAATGTGAGAAATTTCTTTTTAAAATGATTTTGAAATTTACCGATTATGAATAGGTGCTCCAGGTGTATGAGTATTCGGCGGTGGTAGACGATTAGGTGGTGTGATTGGACTAAAGCGGCTAAGATTAAGAGGCGCGGAAGACATGTGGGACGGTACAG
Source organism: Euborellia annulipes (assembly GCA_023213315.1). Taxonomy (NCBI): domain Eukaryota; kingdom Metazoa; phylum Arthropoda; class Insecta; order Dermaptera; family Anisolabididae; genus Euborellia; species Euborellia annulipes. Next base: position 46,179 of record JAKCPI010010439.1, read on the forward strand.
GTGGCGAGATGGCAGCCACTGCGACCGCAGCTGGAGGTACAGGAGGAACTACAGCAGATTCGGCCGGATGATTAACAGCTGAAGTGGCCGTTGAAACAGAGGACGCAGCGGCTGCTGCTGCTGCAGCTGCAGCGGCGGCAGCAGCCGCGGCCGCTGCAGCCGCCGCAGCTGCTCCTGCGGGTCCTGCTGCACTATTGCCTCTGCTTGGCCCATTTACATTGAATATCTCTTCATCTGATTCTTGGGTTAAGTCGACAACTGTTACAGATGTAGGCTGAAAAAAAAATATATTTATTTAGATTTAACAAAAAAAAAAAAACAATTATTAAAATGTAAAAGAAAATTACCTCTGGAATAGTTGGAATAGGCTGCTTAAATTGTACACTGACTACTTCGATTCCACTATCGTCATCAGTCTCTTCGCTACTACTACTTGAACTGAACCAATCTAATTGGAGATCGGGAGCCGTAGGACCATCGTCCCCTCCGCGCCGACGGCCAACTTCATTGCTATTTGATGTGTTGTTCTGTGTGCCAGAAGGGCCGGGTAAACTAGCAGAAGTTAGTACGGGATCTCTTTCTATTTTGACCAGTCCATGATGGTGGTGGTGATGATGATGATGATGATGGTGATGAAGGGAAGTAGGATTATTTGATGTCGTATCCATATGTTCATCTTCCAGGAAATTTTGATGTGTTCTAGATGTTGAATCGCTGTTATTCTGAGTTGCTAATCTATTACGATATGCATTATTATTTATTATTATATTATTTGATGACGTTGTAGGTCCAGATGAATTATCCGTAGCTTCATTGCTTGAGGTGGATGTTTCCGAATTCGAATTGCTTGAATGAGAGGATTCAGAGGCTGAGGATTCTCTACCTGTTCCCTTTTTTGCTTTCAATTTCATAGTTGCCGAACGAACAACATCTCGAATGACTCGTTTGCGACGAATAGCATCTTCTGAAGTATTTGGAGAGACCGGGGGTCGAGAGGGAGCATTGGAGACTACATTGGGTGGTTTCCGATGACGCAGGACAACAGCAGAATCATTATTCATGGAATGAGGCATTGAAAATGATTGAGGACGAGGCATCGGATATATTTTACGACGTATAGGGGGCCCAGCAATAGGAGTCGGGGGTGGCCGAATAGGGGTTACATTTGTTATTCCATTACCCTGAAAAAAAAAAAAAAATTAATACTATTATTTATAAATCTTGAGTAGCTGATTTACTACTACTAGTAAAAAGGTTAAATTTAAAATATTTTGATTTTTAATTTCTCTTATAGGAAGGTGTAAATAGTGTTAAATCGAACTAGAATTTTCTCGACGTTTTATTTCAAAATAAGGTTTTTGGAATAATGTTTGTGTGCTATAAGTTACATCGATGAAATTTGTTTTATTAAAAGTGTACTTATGTATCATCTTTTGGATCAAATTCGACAACCGGAAGTGGTAATTTACTTAACACAAAAAAAGTCTATGAGAGATTACTCCAGATTTCTGTCTCTAATTTGGTTTCGTTTAATATTTCCATCGTCGTTAACAATTTTGGCAAAAATAAATTCAAAGTATTTTCTTTTTAAGAAATTTTATGTTTAATACCTGTGGTGATTCGTATTCCATTCTCCCAGGTTCTGGAAATAACGAATAATATGGATCACGATTGGAAACGACAACTTGACTTCCGCCTCTTCGTGACCAGAGAAATGGTTGCCTACGAGATTGTGTAAATGGGGGTATATGCACTTCATCTCGGGGCTCTGATGCAGCTGCGGCCGCAGCTGCCGCCGCTGCAGCCTCACCTCCTCCACGACGTGTAGACGAATCTATTACTCCGCCGACAACGTCCACGTCATCGGCATCACTTTCGGCAAATAAAGGCTCGTATTCCATTTCTCCTGAAATAAAATTAATTTTTATTTGTTTAAACTCTTTAAGAAGGAAAAGCTGCTGATTATAAAAATACAAAAGAGAAAAATAATAATCTATTATTCTTCAGGTATTAAACTTCTCTTATTGGAGGTGATTCATTAATCGTATATAAAATGCAATGAGTCACCTCTGATGAAGAAGAGTTTTACATGGAAAGTAGCCTTATAATTTTTTCCGATCAATATTTTTGTGATGAAGAGAAGAGAAATTTTTTTTATCATAATTATCAATTGCGATTTCTTATTTAATTGATCATTATGTGACAATGGTGATTATACAATAGGTCTTTGGACCTTATTCATAAATAATTAAATTTCTATATTCCTTAGAACAGATCAAAAAATACAATGAATTAATCAAATGTGTAAACGCATCGGTGTGTGTTTTAGTTTACTCAACTAAATAGTATAATCGGCGACAATTTAAAGAGACTTGTTTAAGTTAGTTTAGCCTATTAAATAGAATTTTTTAAATAAATAAATGATCTATTTTAATAAAATTGAAGAGGAATAGCTAAGTGTTTTGGTTCAGGTTTCTCCCCTGGCCCGCAAGTGACGAAATGAATGAAGCCTCAAATCTTTAAAAGTAAAAAAGGGGGAGCTTCAGTTACCTCCACCCCTCACCTCTTTCGACCAACAAAAAAATGTTGGGCTTCTCGAGAGATAGAATTGATAAACTTGTTGGGAAAAACATGAGACGTCGGAGAGAGAAAAAAATAAATACCTAATTTTAAACAATTTAATATTTATTAATTTAAATATCCGACAAAGAGAGGGTGTGGCGCCGGGGGTTGATGCACCGTATTTGTACTCAGTGTGCCCTAACCACTAGACCACAGCACGGCATTCGGATATTTAAACTAGCTGAGATCACTAAATTAGTTTTCGGGAGGATCGGGCTCAAATACGAAGCCTCATATTTCTCCGTCAACTAGGCGCAATCTCGATGGTTGTAATGAGAAAGAATACCTCTCATTTAGGCAATTAACAAATAAGAAATTATATACATAATATTTAATATATTAAATATAATCAAGTTAAAATCCGTGAAGGGAAATCAATCATACAATTTAATATTTCCTAATTTTAAATTTTATACCAATATATTAACATTTTATTTTTATTTAACTGATGAAGGAATCAAAGCCAAAGTGTTTATTATTAATTCAGAAGTCAGGGGCGATATAGAAATTTTTATCAGGGGGGCTGAACTCAAAAATTTTTTTGCGGAAAATTTTTTTTTAAGAAACTAAATTTTTTTCACACGAAATTTTTCGCGGAACATTTTTTCCTTTGCGGAACCAAAGTTTTCCATCCTGCGGAAAAATTTGTTGCGCTGATGTCTGTATATCCCTATATATGTATATGTGTTTGGAAAATTTCGGGGGGGGCCCGGGCCCCGGCCCCCCCCCTTATATACGCCCCTGTCAGAAGTCCTGATACAAAGCACGATATAACGATAAATATGGGCTAATAGTTGTTAATGAATATTTTTGGAAACTAAAGGTCCAAAAACATATCCCTGATTTGCTGCATTATCGTCATAATTCAAAAATCGCCCTGCCCTTATTGAGCTATAGGCACATTAAGGATAACAAAAAAAGCTCTATTTACCTGAAAGAGTGACATATCTGTGCTTTTCATACTCGCCGCTAAATATCTCATTTTTTTGAATCGCAAATTTTCTTAAAACTTCTTTATTGGTTTCAAAACTTAACATTTCAGTTAAAAAAAAGCTTTTATGCAAGGTGTACCAGTGATATTTTCGATAATAAAGAATTAATTTGTATAGCTACCATTTTTAATTAGAATTTGTTAAAATGTTCACATTTTATTTTGTTTTTTTGATCTCCTGAAAAAATAGAAATTTCGAGTTATGACACTCTTGCAGCAAATGAGAGATATGATGTGGGATTCGACCAACCAGAAAGAACATTTATAATTATAATAGATGAATAAATTTGAGTTTTTAATTCTTAAGCCTCAATTAAAAATAATTTTGGCCGTTACTTTTCAAATTTGATGACTTTAGTAGTTTACCTGCTTTTTTATTTGCTTATGCCTCACCTTTGGAAAGAAACAAATGAATGAAGATGTCGAAAAGACTTGAAAACAATACTTTCTTTCTATATATATATAGGATAAGAGAAAGTAAAAAGGGGTTTCAAGTCTTTTCGGCCATAGAGACTTTGAACGATAAACAAATATAAATAAAAAATATACGATACATGTGATCGAGCCACGTTTATTTATTCCACGGAGTGTCTGGGATCCGAATCCACTCACCTTGGCAAATTAAGAATTATTTCTATCTAATCAAATTAGATTGAATATTTTTATTTTAAAAAGAAAAAAAATTCATTTAAAATTTCAATGAACTTTATAAGCTTAATTTTTTTTTCATTTATGTAACGTGAGAAATAAAATTTTAAGAGTATTTTTCAAAAACAGTTTAAATAAACATCAAAAAGTAAATTATATATATTTTTTTTTATAATTTAGAACTTGCATTATCGAAATTAATTGTAATTAATTGTTTCACTTTCAAGTTATCCACGAGTTTATGGCTCGACTCAGTGGCGTATTCAGGGGGGGGGGGGGGGCCCTCAAAGCCTTCGCCAAAACAAAAAAATACTTATTGTTTTCCCTAATGAAAAAATAATTCTATTTATTTGAGTTTTAAGAAATATAAGAAATTTTTTTTTTTTTAATAATTATTTTATCAACTCCCATAAATTCTAAAAAAAAACTTATAAACAATGGAAAAAAATCTTTAATGTTTACGAATTTTGTATTAAAATCACAAAATATGCCTCCGGGCTTGGTGTAATAGGTAGAGTGCCTACTTCCTATACCAAACGGAAAAGTGTGAATGTTTAAAAAAAAAAATCACAAAATATTATTGTATTTATGTTAAATTTAAATAAAAAAAAAAAAAAAATGAAACGAACACTTATTACTGATTTTTTTAAGAATAAGAAACCAGGTAAGATTTGAACATTTTCAAATTTAACGTTGGTTCTTTTATCCCTGGTTCTTTTATTTCCCCTTAGTGGGCCGGAACTAGGAGATTTTTTAGGGAGGTAAAATTTAATTTGCTTTCCCCTCCTTAAAATTTTCTATACAAAATTCATATCATTTTACCTTTTTTTTAGTAAATCTTTCTTTAATTGCCGCCCCTTGATATCTGCCGCCCGAGGCACATGCTCTCACTGCCCCCCCCCCCCCCTAGATCCGGCCCTGTATTAGCATAAATCATATTGAGGAGGCCAATCCGCAAGGTTGAGAAGGATTCAATTTTATTTTATTTTTATATTATCTAAAAAAAAAAGTTTCTCCACTTTAAGTTTCTTGGAGATGCAGGGGAGAACTCCCCCCCCCCCGGTGTTCATAAAACTTTTGCCCCCCCCCCCCCCCAAGCAGAAATCCTGGCTCGTCTGTAGGAGCAAAGAGACTTTTGAGTCTCAACATGTTTTGTTTTGTTTAAAGGGGATGTGTTGATATTTGAAGAGACAAGAAGCTAGGGTGCCAATATTTATGCTCTGGTATCTGAATTGCAACGTTTTTTTTTTTTAATGTGCTGAGCTTTAAGTGGACCTTAAAGAGTACTGCGCAGGAGTAATAATATTAATAATTTGAATTTAAATGCATGTATATAGCTGTGATGTAATGTTAGAATGGAAGATTGAGATCAGTGAAAAATGCAGCTATTATTTTTTTTTTCTTTTAAATATTTATTCGACGAGCATAGCGGTTTGAGCATTTTCATATATCTACATCAGTGATTCTCAACCTTTTACTTTCTCTTCTCTATATATGTTAATATATATAGAGAGAAAGTAGTGGATTCATGTCAAAAATTCGATGTCGACGTTTAGAGGACACCTGAATCCAAAAAGTGGTTTTCGTAACATGGTCTGTCTGCTCTGTGTTCAATTTAAAGCATGAAGGAATTGAGCTAGGAGGTTGAAATTTAGGCTTTTTTTTTTAGTATACGAGTTTCATCCAATCTTTTCAAACTCGGTTTTCGGCCAGGCCGAAATTTCGGCTGGTTTTTGGCCAAAACCGAAACTTCTGTAGGTTCTTAAGGTTAGAGAAAGTAAAAAGACAATTAATTAATCAAATGAGAAAATGCCCCGGATTGTTCCCACTTGTGTTCAACACTTGCTAAGTGACAATATAAATCAAAATGGTTGTACTTAATATTATATATTGTCACGTTAGTATATGGAATTTTTTTCTGTTTTAAGTTAATTAAAAATTATTCAAACATCTTTCGAGATATTCAGTTATATCATTGAATAGAACACTTCATATAGGTAATTTATATTATTGTAAATAACACGAAAACCAAAAAATTCGAATTGCCTGTTGACGAAATGATACGGCTTTCAATAGATCGTTTTGATAACTTACCTACCCCAACATTAAAATAGCCTCCCGGGCCCATAGGGAGGCATTAAAACAGCTGAAGGACAAACACCAGTATTTCTCCCATTGGGAGGCTATTTTAATGTTGGGGTAAGTAAGTTATCAAAACGACCCATATGAATCCGGGGGGTTGAATTTTTTTGGGGGGGGCTAATTAAAAATTTTTTTGGGAATTTTTTTTAATTTTTATTTTGGGGGCCCCCTGGTGGGGGTTTCTTGTTGGGTGTTGGGGGGGGGGGGGGGGGGCCCCCGCAAAATCTTCACTATAACACCCTCGTATCGACTTTCTATCAGTTCGAAAGATGGTTCAAAACCGAATTGAAAAGTCGAGAAAGTTTTTCCCGGTCAAAGGGTCAAAGATTTGGGACTTCACTCTCTAAATGAAAACATTTTAAAGAATATAAAATATTTTATAAAATCTGGCTGGTCGCACAGCACACCACTTTCTCTTGCTGAAGGGTAAGAAAGTTGTGTGGTGCACCAGCCACACCAGATTTTATAAAATATTTTTATATTCTTTAAAATGTTTTCATTTAGAGAGTGAATAATTCAAACATCCTGCTGAAGTCTCCTCTTAGGGTAGGAAAGGAGAATAGCCCCACCGTGATATCACAAAGGGCCTAATTGGCCTAAGTCTGTTCCCTCCTTGGGAACGGCCACTTAAACCTAGCCTAACCTAACCTAAAGTACTAGAACTCTTCGATTTTGATCAAAAGCTTATTTTCACGCCCTGGGTGAGTGTCTAGCTTGAATATAAATTCAATGAAGTCAGTGGTTGTTTTTCTATAGATAGGAGAATGAGCAGGTGCAGCCAAAAAATAAAAGTCTCCGATTTAATACAATTTAATGAGACATTTCGGGTGAATTTTATTTATCCTTCAGTCCTTCAAAATTGTAAAAAGTCCCGGAGTTGGTCAATTAGGCAATAATCTCACTAAATAAATACGATGGCCCACATCGCCAGGACATATGATAGATAAATTTACATGTAGGCCTATTGACCAACTCCAGGACTTTTAACAATTTTGAAGGACTGAAGATGGGTAAATGAAATTCACCCGAAACGTCTCATTAAATTGGATTAAATCAGAGGCTTTTATTTTTTGGCTGCACCTGCTCCTTCTCCTGTTTAAATATAAAATTTCAACCTCCTAGCTCGATTCCTTTATGCTTTAAATTGAACCCAGATAGACCATGTCGCGAAAACCACTTTTTGGATTCAGGCGACCTCAAAACGTGTATATCCACCAAAATTTCGACATCGAATTTTTGACATGAATCCAATACTTTCTCTCTATATAATTATATATATGCATATTAACATATACATTAGGTAAGAAAAAGTGAAAAGAGTAATAATATTGTGATTTAAATAAAAAAGTAGATCCTCTTTTTTCCCACAAGATGGCGGTCTTATCTCAATTTCAATCATAATGGCGTTTGATTCCTTCATGCATAACATGGTCCATTTCTGATTCCACTCGGTTCCTTTTATCCGCATATCGATGTGTGTTATTCATTGAGCTGCGTATATTGTAAGACTAAATTTTTTTTATAATTTTTATTTATGCTCGTTCCAGCTCGTAAGAACTAATGATGGCATAATCTCATTAAAGCCAAAAGTTTTTATTTGGATTTTCATTCGATAGAGGCTCTTCTGTTTAGCTAACTTCCTCTCCTTTTATTTATCAAATCGTTTGACTGTCGAACTTCGACAGCACTATCTCTTAACGACATTTTCCTAAATAATATTTGTTATCTATTAATTTAAAAAAAAAAAAAATATAAGAATGGAAAGTAAATGACCTCAGATCAAGAGCGGATACAAGAGGGGGGGGAGGTAATTACCCCGAGAATTGAGAAAAATATTTTTTTTCGGGGAAAAAAATTGAATTTTTAATATAAAATTTTAAAAACTAATACTTAAAAATTTGATTTGTATATATATTCTGGTAAACAACTACAGAATGCACCTTTAAATTATCGATAATAAGAAAAAATTGTGTGCTGTGCGACCAGTCACATCAGATTACCCCCCCCCCCCCCCCCCGAGAAAATCCTCTGGATCCGCCACTGCCTCAGATGGCAAAAAAAGGAACATTTTCAGAGAAATGTAAAAAATAAAGTTCATTCATAAATTCTGATGACATGATTTTCTGAAAATAGACCGATTTATCTTATCGTTCATGAATGTCTTCCATACCAGCTAATGGATGAATTATTAATTACGTTTATAAGGAACTGGAATTTTTTTTTTCTATTTATTTAAAATGAGACCTGAATTTGGCCTGAGGTTTTTGTTGTTGATTCTATTTGCATGAAGGCACCTAGCGAATGAATGGCTGACTATGAGTTTGCTACTAACTAGCAAACAAGAGTAGCATGACTCACTAACAAGCTGAAATCTAAATTTAATATAAGCTTATTAAACTTGACTAATTAGCAAAGATGGAATTTAAAATAAATAATATAATCTCATACTTTTTATAACTAGGTAATCTCTTAATTCTAATTTTTCGAAATTTATCATTTTTAAGAAATAATGTACAGTGAGAGACAATATTAAGTCCCACCCATGCGTTTTCTTCTTGTGATTATTTCATTGTTTTTTAAAAAATATCATATATTTTTTAATGGAAACTTTCATGGTTCAAACATTTCCAAATTTCCAATAAAAATTTTCATTTTCTATTATAAAAACAATGAAATAATCACAAGTAGAAAACGCATTTTTGTCCCTCACTGTACAGAGCAAAAAAATCGATTTTGAAATATAATATTATATATAAAAAAAATACTTTCTCTCTCTATATATTTCATATTTAGAGTAAGAGAAAGTAAAAATGAAACGCAAAATCTTAAAAATAAATCCGATATTGGTTGAAATTAAATAATAAATAAAGATAAAGAGTTTTGTTTAAAATGAAAAGTTCTGGGGAAAAGAAATGAAAAAATCTGGTGTGACTGGCGACAGCCGATTTTGTTTAAAAGCTTATTATTTTCAGGGCCTAGGGGGGTGCCTAACTTAAATATAAAATTTCAATCTCGTAGCTCATTTCCTTCAAGGGAAGCGTACAAGTATAATATTAGGTAACGCAATTTTTGAAGATTTTTGACCCCCTCCCCCCGTGTAACGCGCCGTAACATTTTTCTGGACTCCCTCCCCCCTAGACGTTACGTAACGCTCAAGTGGCCATTTTATCTAAAAATCACAATTATGTTGTGCAAAGTATCGGAAAGTCGCTAAAATACTAGTTATGTAAAGCGTTGTTGAACCCCCCCCCCCCCCCCCTCCCTGTAACGCATGGTAACGTTTTACGAGACTCCCCCAAATTGCGTTATGTAATACTTGTACGCTCCCATGGTTAAAAATGTCCACACACACAGAGCAATTTACGGGGCCCGCTTTTTTGGACTCAAGGGATTTCAAAACAAGATCCATCAAAATCTCGACATCGAATTTTCGACATGATCGCAATACTTTCTCTCTATATATATATTTCATATATAGGGTAAGAGAAAGTAAAATTGATCTTAAAGTTTCCCTGGGGATAGAAAAATTCATTTTTAGCTTTAAAGATGATGGTGGTTCGAGGTTCAAGAATGGGCTGCGCAGTTAGTTTATTAATATTATTAGTATTTTTTTTTTTATTGAAATGATGACCTTTATTATTAACATAATTTTGAGATATATTAAGTTGAAATTGTAATAAGTGGTTTATTTAACTATTAAAAATGCTATTACGTAATAAATGGAAATGAAATTGTTTGAAATAAAAGAAAAACAATCTCACTCATTCTAGCGTGATTTAAATGATTGTTTGGAGAATACACTGAATCAGCTTTCCTTGTAAAGTTACAAAGTCAAATTTAAAAGTATCAAACATTATGTTATATGAAAGTTTAAGAATTAAATTAAAACACTAGATAATAAGTTTCAAAATAAATATTTTCAACAATTAGGACTAATGCGCATGCGTCGTCATCATCAAAAGTGATTAAGTTTGCATCGATACCAGATGGCTTAAATAGAAATGCCTGACCCCACAATAGATATATTCTCTACAACGGTTATCGTCAAAGTCTTATATGGCCTAAGTTGCCGAAAAGACTGCATGAATGTGTGTGTGAATGTGAGTGTGAATGAGAAAAAAGTGTGAATGTTTAAAAAAAAAAAAAAAAAGTTTGCATCGAATTGAGCTTATTTATGAGAAGTACAGAGAGAAAGATTAGAGAAATGGGATAAATAGACCTAAAAAGTACATTTTCAAAATTTTGTTAAAAAAATATTTAAATAATTATTCTAATTAAAATCTCTTCAGAAAATTTAAGAAAAATATCAAAAGGATCTAAAAAAAATAAATATGAATCTGGCAACGCTGCACATGTTTGGCTCTGGCTCGGTGAACTACCATACACGGCAAGGACAAATCCAAGGCCCGTGGACTTGGTTCTGTGGATTTTGGCTCGGTTGGAAATTCAGCAAAGTCAACTAACGGTCGCCGAGCCAACTCTGTTTCCCCATTTCTGTAATTTATCCATCATCCATTTAGTGGCTTTGTTTAATAAATATAAAAACCTTTTTTTTTGGCATCTGAGGCAAATTTTCTAAATTAATTAAAAAATTATATAAATTTGCATCCTACTCAACAATGTATAGAGCATAAATTTAATGTTGTTAGTGAGTTTTCAACAAGTCATTATTATTTCTAATTTGTGTAAAAAAAAAAAAAAAATTCATTCAAAATATGAATCGAATCAGTTTTTGATAAGGATTTCATTTATGATAATATCAAAATAATTTCTTATCAAAATTCAATTAATAAAATTTTAATTTTATACACAATAAAAAAAAATATCAACTTTTTATTTTTAAAGCATAATCACATGTTACTTTTTAAATATCGTCTTTTCAAACAAACACTATTCTTGCTTTTTTCTAGTCACTTTTTTTATTGTTAATATAATCAAAATTTTATTAAAAGAAATTTTGATATTATCACAAATAAAAGATACTTATCAAAAATTATGAACAAATTAGAAACATGTGTTTTAGCCATAGCCTTGTATAGGATATTTTTTAAACACTTGATAAGAAATAAATTTTAACATTAATAAAAAAAAAATTAATAAATTTGAAATTTAAGAGAAAATAAAAGTTAGTCCCTTTGTAGCTTGTCACATCTGTGCCTTTTTTTAAATAGAATTTCGTTTAATACAACAAAATGAACAATTGTATAAAAATATCCCAATATAATGTTATTATATTATAAAAAATAAATAATTGAAATAATTTTTAAAAATTGAAAATTTTTATTTAAATCTTAAACATAAGTGAAGAAACAGTTACAAATTAAATGTAAAACATTTTGGGGGTCATTGAATCAAAATGCAAAATTGCCCCTCAAAATGCGGAATGAATGGTTACCATCAGGGTTACCACGCGTCCTACTTTCGGTAGGACAGTCCTACAATCACTATGAATGTCCTACGTCCTACAATGACGCCTAATATGTCCTACTTTGAAAATAAAATATTAAGTTGGTTTTTATAAGTCTGTATAATCGATTTCTAAACGCCCGGATGAAAGAAATAAGTTTTCAGTAGAGTTAATCAAAGCGGAATTGCTTGTAAGCGTTAATTGTAAAGAAACACACGCGTACAATTTTATGAGAAAGTTTGAAACAACATTAAATTATTAAAATGCGCGAAGAGTGATGAAAAATATAAGTTCAGACATTGAATGAAGTCATTAAATAAATAACTTAAAATAAATTAACATTATCATCACCTAAAAAATTTATATATATATATATGTCCATTTCCTATTGTCCTACATTGAGCATTTTAATATGTGGCAACCCTGGTTACCATTGACCATTTGAACTTCCCCCATCAAAAGTCATTTCACTCATAATAATTTTAACTTTAGTACTTTTTCAAAATTTTGTTAAAAAAAATGATTTAAAAAATATTTAAATAATTATTCTAATTAAAATCTCTTCAGAAAATTTAAGAAAAATATCAAAAGGATATAAAAAAAAATAAATATGAATCTGGCAACGCTGCACATGTTTGGCTCTGGCTCGGTGAACTACCATACACGGCAAGGACAAATCCAAGGCTCGTGGATTTCGGCCCGGATCATAGATAATGGCCCGGATGGAAATCCAATAAAGCTAACTAACGGTCGCCAAGCAAATTCTGTTTCTCCATACACGGCGAGTTTTGGATCGGTGCCGGACTAATTTGGATTTTGGACCTGCCGTGTATGCCCGGCTTTAAAGGCGCCTACACACGTAACTGCAATCTTGATAAGCACGTGCAATCTTTTTATACAGGCAAACTGTAGCGTCTGTAGGAGACAAGTATTTCAATTGTCCAAGCCGCTTGATGCTCGATTGAATTTCAATCATGCACAAGCATACATGAGCAAGCAAAACTCTCCGCCATTTTATACACGTCTTGACATTTGATATTTATTTAATATATATTAATTGATTTAGAATTTCAATTTAAATATTCATATTTATTGGGTCTCTTTTTAAAGCAAGTAATTATTTAATGTTATCTTCGAATAAATAATCTTCCGAGTTTGACATTTTTAGGTTAATTTTCGGCATATGCTCTTTCTTGCATTAATAAATGCTTGTGCCATGTGGTGCCGAATGGAATTTGTGCATGCTTGTACGAAAAGATTGCACATGCTTGCTTATCAATTGTGCTGTTACGTGTGTAGCAACCTTAAGAGGGCCGTATATACTCCAAAAAAAAAAAAAAAAAAAAAATTATGATTCAAGAGTCAGGACAAAATAACTTAATCCAATGTCCAATTGGCCATTTAAGTAGCAAAAGATTTTTCTAATGATAAATACAAGTTTCAAGTTCATATTTATGAGAAACCCTTTCGATATGGCAAAGAAGTTGGTTGGAATAATCAATCAGTTATATTCTCTAAAAACAGACGTTAAAATTTAAAATAAACAAATGGGTGTTAAAAAGTAATGTAAAAACAATCAGCGTTAAAAAATGCAAATCCAAATCACTTCCTTGCCTCAAATAGCTATTCTGTAAACAAAAAACTTTAAAGCCAAAGCGTTAACATTTAGTAAATAGTGTTAAAAATTAATGCCATGTCTAGGGGTGCCTTTAATATTTTAACGTCGTGTTTAAAATAAAAATGGAGTTCTTAACGTAAAAGGTAAGGTTATGATTTTGATAGCATTAAATAAAAGCAACATGTTAACGTCGCTTTTAAAACTTTTTTTAGAGAATAGCATTTTTCAAAGCTGTTTTTACATTACTTTTTAACACCCATTTGTTTATTTTAAATTTTAACGTCTGTTTTTAGAGAATAGACCTGATTATGAGGTAATCAAATGATATAAATAAATTATTTGTATAATAAATAATATAAAATTAATAAATAAGAATGCCCCAATATATATATATTCATAATAACGGTTATCGTAAAAAGTCGTATATGGCCTAAGTTGCCGAAAAGACTGTGCATGTGTGTGTGTGTTTTTTTTATAAAAAAAATATATATATATATATATATAATTAAATTGTTTCAAAGCCTATTGGACAGATGCCGAAAACTTGAAAAAAAAATTTAAGAATATTATTAAACGAAAAGGTGTAGAAAATAAAAAATTAAACAGATGCTTCTAATTTGATTGCAATACAAAAAACTTCAATTTTCCATTAATTTTTGATGTGATCGTTTCTTAGAAAATTTTAAAATTTTTGTTACTAGCACGTTGAAACAGAAAACTTAGCATATGCGTGATGAAAACGGCTCATACCGGCTATAATAGACCAAAAATCACATCACAATCGACTTGTTGGCCATTCCATTATTTTTCATTTTATGATTAAATGAATTCTTTTTAGAATAATTGAAAAGATAAGAAAATAAATAAGAGCAATATGAAGAATAATAGTAAGATGAATTTACCAGTACGGAAATCATCAGAATGAGGAAGATCGACATTAGATGAAAAAGCAGTATCGAAGATCTCAGCTAAGGAGGTAGGACTGCCGACCACACCCTGTCCTGAGAAGGATTTTGACTGTCCTGACTCCCAAGGCCTGTGTTTTGAAGCAGTGGCAGTTGCAGTAGCAGGAGTGCTTGTCACTCTCTCGGCCATGCTCTCTTCTCTCTTCTCTATCTCTCTTGCTCGCTCACACCTTCTCGGTTCTTTACACACTTAGAATTCAAAACAACTCGGGGGTGGCTTCGATTCGATCCCTCACATTGAAGAAGATGTTGAAGGAAGGATGCAATCGATGCTGACTGACGCCCGGAGCACCAACTCCAACTCTGAAATCGATAATATTCAAACCTATAATACATGTCTAATATATTATTTTCTAATATATTATTATTATTTTATTTACTACTTAATTAAATGCAAGATATTTTGCAATATACACACGCACACATTATATAAGAATATAAATAAAAAAAATCAACAATTAAATTTTATTATTCTTTGTTAATAGAAAAATGATAAAATGCATCAACAATAATGGCTGAAAAATTTCATCACAAAAGAATTATAAAAATTCTTAAAGAATAGTTGTCAAAAATAAATACAAAAAAAAAAAAATCTATTATTTATCAGCGACTTACAAATAAATGTTTTTAAAAAACAAAGATACTCAAGGGCATCTGGGAAATTGGTTTTGTTTTTTTGAAAAAGGCAGAAATTAATATTAGGGGATGAGAGTTGGTCGATGTAAAATAAAGAGCAGTCGAGAGCAAGAGCAAAGGGCCTCGTCGCTGCTCGATCGCTCACATAGCCCAAAATGGCGATGGCGACGACATCATTCGTCTTTGCATCTGTTGGAACCACCAGCTTTGATTTGTTCATTCAAACGCTCACCTCGCCACCTATTCTTCAGGCAAGTGCTCTATTTAAGCCATCACTTTTTTACCATTTAAAATAATCAATTAGCAAATGAGAAATTATTTCTGAATTGCCATCATTTGACCACTCCTTTTAAAGATGATTGGGAAATGGAAAAATTTCCAATTTAATGATTTTAAGAAATTAAAAATACATACCAAATGTGTTTAACAGCTTCTTTACATTATAAAACATTTGTACAGGTGATTAATTAGTTAAAAAAAGAGATAAACAAGTGGTAGAAAGTGGGATCACAAACATGGCTGTTAGTTCTTTGCAGTTGGCTTTTGCTTTTCTATCTGATTGAGTTGTGAGCAAAGAGTATAGCTCTGAGCGCTGAACGCAAAGCGGCCATTTCTTGAACTACTAGTACAGAAGACATTCACAAAAATAATAAAAAAACAGGGGGGATATTTAAATTTTTTTTTTTTAAGAAATTAGATCCTAACTAGAATTAGTATTTTTATCTGTCATTTCTTATAGTTTTTGTTTAATTAATAATGTTAAAATTTGTTCCTTCTTTCAAAAAAATAATAATGTTATAATTCAATAAATTCTTCATCATACATTATTTAAAAAAATTTTTGTTTTTTCAGATTCTTAAAAATAAAGGCTATAAAAAACTTGTTCTACAAATTGGAAATGGAAAATTTATTCCCAAAGATGGGAACATTCAGGCATTTTAATTGAATATTATCGATTTAAGAATAATATCTCTGATGATATTCGATTAGCTGATCTAATTATAAGTCACGCTGGGGCAGGAACTATTATGGAAACTCTCTATTCTCAAAAACCACTTCTTGTGGTGATAAACGAAGAACTTATGGGAAACCACCAAATGGAGATTGCTGAAAAACTGGCAAAAGAAAATTATCTTTATTTTACTAATTGTGAAAATTTATCAATGGATCTTAATAAATTGGATTTTAAAAATCTTACACCATTTGAAAAAGCAAAAAATTCTAAATTTCAAGAATTTTTAGATAATGTTACTGGCTATGTATAAAAAAATGTTTAATAAATCTTTGAAACTTATAACCTAGTGTTTTTAATTTAATTTTTTAAATTTTCATATTATATTATATTGTCCGTGTTACTCTTGTTAAGATTTTGATTCGAAAATTAACTAATGTTCAGTGACGGCGCCAGCTTATTCTCAGTGGGGGGGGGGGCACGATTGGGGCAAACTTACCAACAGGGGGGGGGGGAGACGGACTATAATATGCATATAGGATATATCAACAGAGAAACAAAAAAAAAAAAATGGGAAGGCATCCAGGGGGGTTCTTGCCCCGTAGATCCTTCACTGGAGGCCTAACTGCAAAAGCCACCAAGAACTGAAGAACAATTCTGGTAGTTGGCCTTGAAAAACCAGCGTGTGGAATGTCAATAGAAATCAGCGAATTAGTAGTTTACAATTATAAAAAAAAAAGTTATTTCCTCTTTTTATTTCATTTTAAAATCAATCAAAAAATTTTTAATATATTGCAAATTTGAAAAATCATTTTTTATTATTTTTTTATGCAGATTAATAATTTATAATCAAAATTTCAATAGTATAGTTATATCCCAATTCCTTCTCCACAGAGTTGAGTGCAACTACATTTTATTTCGTAACATACACTTATTCCTACGAATTAATTTTAATTCATTAAAAAAATATCATTATCTTTATTTTTTTTAAATAAGGATTTTGCGCATGCGTACTAAAAGAATTTCAGCCTGGATTTCAGTCAAGGTTAGTAATTCACAAACTCATGCATGTGACAAAAGGGGATTTTATTGATCAAACATTTCAAGTTCAACTTTAATCTAGTTCTCGTCTAATATTCTCTCCTCCTAGAGCGTAATTATTTCATTAATTTATTTAATTAACTACTAGTAATGAAAATTTAATGACATTTTGCCATCAGAAGGCTACAAAATAATAAATAGCAAGGTAAATGAAATCATTAAAATTAAATCTGGTTACAAATAAAATTGTAAATTTTTTGTTTTATGTCATTGTAAATTTTATCCCCTTTCAAGTTTTTTAAATATATATATATATATATATATAAAAATATATACTTCTTCAATAAGCTTAAATGTTTTTGATGAATGTTTTTTATATTTTTTAGTATTCTATATAAAAATTAATATATATAACATGTCAACATACAAATCAGAAATTTTAATTCAATATATTTGTTGGTTTTTATGACCTTGTGAATTTGCATTTACTTTTTGATACTCGTTAAACTTTTTCACATTTATAACCTCATTAAAAATATACATCCAATAAGTTTTTCATTTGAACAACAAGAGTTGTCAAACTTTTTGCTCCAATCCTATGAAAATTTAAAATATTAAGAATATATAGTAGGCCCTATATGATTTTTGACAAGCATTCCTGCCGCCTTCAAAATCTCTTTGACACTTGTCTCAATCTTTTATTTACATCACAATTTTTTTTAAGCTTAAACAAATCGTTCAGAATGGTTCGTCGCATCACAATAGCCACCTGCACGTTAAATCAATGGGCAATGGACTTCGATGGAAATGTTCGTCGAATATTATCAAGTATAGAGCAAGCTCGTCTACAGGGCGCTACTTTTCGCACTGGACCGGAATTAGAGATTACGTAATATTAAGTATTAATATTTTTTTGTTGTTCCTTCGAGAGATTAAAACCTCCCTTTAGAGTAGCATTGACATTCACAGAATCCATATCTGTGCATTTCTGGAAAACCTTGGGGAATCTTGGAGAATAAAAACATTTTTTATTCGAAGTCCTCAAACATCATCTTCTCAAATATCAAAACAATCAAAGAAGTAACTGAAATTTTTACCAAAATTTAAATGTAACTTTTTAAATAAATAAATCTTATTAAAAACTAATCCGGCTGCATCCTAAATTTATTGCTTTGAATTTTTTATGAAAGAAATTCTTATTTTTAATTATTTTATTCATTATAGACGAATATAACAAAGATATTCTTGGTTAATGGTTTTTATTTAATATGCTATTGATCTCAGTGGCTGTGTAATAGTAGAATAGTGAAAGGAGCAGGAGCAGCCAGTCTTCGTTTGCTTAACAAACAATTGGGCGAATTTTTAATTATAGACCACATTATACTGTACAACATTTCAACTGCTTATTCTGCAGCCGTTATCAAGTATTGTGCACTTGCTCCGACTCAGTTCACTTGAGTCGGAGCAAGTGCACAGTGCTTGATAACGGCTGCAGAATAAGCAGTTGAAATGTTGTACAGTATTTATATATTTTTTAATAAATATTTAATACAAAAATGTGGTCTATAATTAAAAATTCTCCTAATAATAATATTTCAAACCACAAAAGCTTTAATAAACACATTCGTGATAAATATAACCAAACAATTGGGCCCTCGGGCCTTGGATTAGCGTACCTGCCTTCTGTACCAAGGGTTCCGGGTTCGCATTAAAAAAAAATTTTAATACTAAAATTAAATTTCGATTCTCAGACGAGTACAATATATTTATAAATTGTAGCAGCAGCCCTCGTCGAATTCCGTCGAATCCTCGACGAGGAAAGCTGCTGCTACAATTTATAAATTTAATACTAAATTCATATATCCGAAAAAAATAAGGGTGTGCCGCCGAGAATCGAACCACGGATCCACCGATTTGCGCTCAGTGTGCCCGAAAAATTTTATTTTTTCGAAAATCAAAAAAAGGGCTTCTATAAGTTGTAGACATTTTAAATAGCTTTAATTAAAAAAAAAAAATTTGAGGTCGATAGCTTCAAAATTGTGGCCGCTGGAAACCTCCAAAATTTGCACCCCGAGACGCGGCGCATCTGAACTTAGAAACTAAAATTTTTTTTTCTTTCAGAGGTTACAGTTGCGAGGATCATTTTTTGGAACCAGATACATTTACCCACTCGTGGGAAGCTCTTGTTGAAATTCTTGTTAGCCCAATCTGCCAAGATTTATTAATCGATATTGGTATGCCAGTGCAACACAGGCATGTCAATTACAACTGTCGAGTCATCTTTTATAACAGGTAGTTTTGAAAGTTATTTTTTTCCTTAATGTAAATTACAATTGAATTAATTTCAAGGGAAATTCTTCTGATTCGACCAAAACTCTTATTATGCGAAGATGGAAATTATCGAGAATCTCGTTGGTTTTCGCCGTGGAAAAAAGTATGATTTTTTTTAAATAATAAATTTAAAAATTTATTTATTTATTTATTTTGTTCTTTTTTCAGTTACGTACTCTTGAAGAGTATCCTTTACCAGCGATAGTTCGTCAGTATACTGGCCAAGCCTGTACTCAAATTGGAGATGGAGTTGTTAGAGTAAAAGACGCAACTCTGGGATATGAAATTTGTGAAGAACTTTGGAATCCAAGGAGCACGCATATCCCTTTATCCCTTGATGGCGTTGATATTATTATAAATGGATCCGGATCATATAAAGAACTTAGAAAAGCTCATTTAACAATTGAATTAATTAAATCAGCATCTTATAAGGTGAGTAATTGTTTAAATTTTTATATCTTGAATTCTAATACTGTATATCAACGGAAACTAAATATATCTCGGCACAAAATAAATCTAGTGTGATAAGCACAGAACACAACTTTCTCTTAGCTAAAGGTAAGACCAGTCCCACTAGATTTTTTTTACTTTTTAGGTTTTATTATCCTTAAAAACGTGTGAGTATCATTTCTATGCAGACGATACTCAGCTATACTACTCTTTTAACTGTCAAGAAGCTGAGACAGCTATTAAATTAGTTAAGGTGCGCGTCTCGAAAAACCGTTAAAGCACGATTGACTCGAGGCGGCACGAGATGGCGTTAGTGTTCCCCCATTGGAATATACGTAACTTGTTCCATTTCATTCTAGACTTTCCAGCTAATTAATTAAAGGCAAAAAATTAATTATTTTTTAACCCAATGATTACTAATTTAATTATCTACAACTTATAGAGCTCCTTTTTTTAAAATATCTTTTATTTAATGCGATTAATCTAAAAAAAAAATTTTTTTTTTCGAAAATCAAAAAAAGGGCTTCTATAACTTGTAGATATTTTAAATAGCTTTAATTTAAAAAAAATTTGAGGTCGATAGCTTCAAAATTGTGGCCGCTGGAAAGTCCCGAAATTAGCACCCCGAGACGCGCACCTTAATAAGGATCTAAAAAATATATACGATACTTCCTTGCTTCATCACCTTCAGATAAATCCAAAAAAAATGTTATTCCGTTTTATTTGGGGGAAGGAAGAATGAATGTATATTCGATAATTTTAATATAAATATAGGTGGAACCCCAATTGAAATCTCGGAGAAATGCAGGAGCCTCGGGGTCATAATTGACTCAAATTTGAAATTCAAAGAAAATATTACCGAATTAAGTCGTAGAGCTTATGCCTCACTAAAAATGATTTTTTCTCATAGGCGCTATTTGGGTGTTTAAACAAAGAGAACATTATGCGAGTCTCTTGTCCTCTCGCATTTTAATCATTGCGACGTGGTATATGGTACATGTCTGAATGGTGGGGAGAGGCGGAGAATTCAGAATGTGCAGAACTCATGCCTCCGCTTCATTTATGGACTGGATTGGGGGTCGCATGTCTCGCATAAGCTCCGGGATGCTGGTTGGTTGAATATGGTCGGTAGAAGGCAACATCACCTTGCCTGTTTGTGCCTTAAGATTGTCAAGCTTGGGACACCATCTTCTTGTCAAACCGGTGTATCGCACTGATGTGCATCATCTTAACTTAAGGAGAAGGAACACTATATCGTTACCGAAACACAGAGGTGAAGAATTTAAGGGTTCCTTCTTTTATAGCGCGGCCAGGTGTCTGAACTCTTTGGCAGATTTTGATTTGACCGTCTCCTATAAGGTCTTCAAAAAAATTAAAACTCAGCAAGTCATGAGCAGTTCAATAATTTATTTATATATTCCCTTCCAGACTCCCCTCCCCTTCCCTTGTTATATATGAAATAAATTATTATCCAAATTGTGGCTTCATCAGTTTCCGAAATAAGGAAAACTGCTTCAAAGGGCCTTTGTACCTCCAACTCTTCATAAACAAAATAATTGTGAAATGGAAGAAAAAAATAAATAAATTATGTATAAATATTACAAATATATCTTTAAAGATGGAAGGAGGTAGCAGCCAGGAAGGAGTGTCTCCAAAACAATGAAACTCCCAGATATTCGCGACGTTTCGGTCCAAATTTATTTGACCATCATCAGGCAATCAGGAGTTGTCATATGTAAATTTATATAAATATATTTAATCATATGTTGCTTCGGACTTGTTAATGACATTA
Source organism: Euborellia annulipes (assembly GCA_023213315.1). Classification (NCBI taxonomy): domain Eukaryota; kingdom Metazoa; phylum Arthropoda; class Insecta; order Dermaptera; family Anisolabididae; genus Euborellia; species Euborellia annulipes. The sequence goes on from JAKCPI010010439.1 coordinate 67,774, forward strand.
AAATTTTGCTCATCTGCAATCGAAGGCTTAGATATGTGAGGAAGTAATGAGACGATTGGAGACGCTCCTTCCTGGCTGCTACCTCTTTCCATTCTTTTAAGATATTAATCACAGCCAGTTCCACACTCAAGAAATAAATAAATAAATTCTCACATATATTATAAAGATGTGAGTAAGAATGATCAAAATAATTATCTTAAAAGAATGGAAAGAGGTAGCAGCCAGGAAGGAGCGTCTCCAATCGTCTCATTACTTCCTCACATATCTAAGCCTTCGATTGCAGATGAGCAAAATTTTAATGTCATTAACAAGTCCGAAGCAACATATGATTAAATATATTTATATAAATTTACATATGACAACTCCTGATTGCCTGATGATGGTCAAATAAATTTGGACCGAAACGTCGCGAATATCTGGGAGTTTCATTGTTTTGGAGACACTCCTTCCTGGCTGCTACCTCCTTCCATTCTTTAAAGATATTAATCACAGCCACTTCCACACTCAACAAATATTACAAATATATTTTGGAGGACATAAATAAATATTATTATTAATTATTAATTATTATTATTATTAATTTTCTTATCTTTTTTTTAGAGTGGCGGTTGTTTCTTGTATAGCAACTTAAGAGGTTGTGATGGTCAAAGAGTTTATTTTAATGGTTGTTCATGTATTGCTCTAAACGGCGAAATAATGGCGCATGGAGAACAATTTGGACTTGCAGAAGTCGTAAGTATTTATTTATTTTTTAATTTTTCTTTTTCTTTAATATAATATTTTTTCTTTTAGGAACTTGTTTGTACAACACTTGATTTAGATTCAATTATTGATCATCGTGTTGCAATTCGTTCACGTACACATTTAGCAGCTGAATCCGAACGATATCCTCGAGTCAATTTGGATATTTCCATTTGTAGTGATCGTCCAGTGGGTGTGGGCTGTCCTATCCATTGGGAGTCCTTATCACCCGAACAGGAGATCGCCTTGGGGCCTGCTTGCTGGCTTTGGGATTATCTGAGGAGATCAGATCAAGGCGGTTTCTTTTTGCCACTCTCTGGGGGCGTCGACTCATCTTCTACTGCAGTTATAGTTTTTGCTATGTGCACATTAATTGTTGAACATGTTCAACGGGGAGGTAAAGGCTTTTATTTTATTAACGATTACTTCATATTAAAGCAGTTTATATATTTACACAGGCCAACAAAAAAACCTTTTATCTTAGTGTTTTGAAATTTAGAGCCATTTTTGGGTGTATGGGTAGTGCTGATTCTAAAAATGCCGCCAGAGATATATGGAAAATAAAATTTTAATAGAAATTCAGGTCAATTCTCTAAGCAAAAACGTTAACTTTTAACATCTGTAAACAGCATTTATTCATTTTAACACCTCCTTGCCCCAAATTGCTATTCTGTAAGCAAAAACTTTAACGCCAAAGCGTTAACATTTAGTCAATAGTGTTAAAAATTAATGTCATGTCGAGGGGATGCCTTTAATATTTTAACGCCGTATTTAATGCATAAAAATGGCGTCTTTAACCTAAAAAGTGAGGTTATGATTTTGACATTTTTGAAATAAAAGTAACATGTTAAAACTTTGTTTAGGGAATAGCTTTTTTTTTAACGCTGGCTTACTAGATTGAAAATAACAAATCAAGTTAGTAATGCGCACACGCAAGAGGCATTTGCCCTGATGAAGGTCGTGATTGGCGACCGAAACTTCGGCGAATGAAAAATTAAATAAAATATTTTTTTTATTTAATCTCCTGGCTGCAAAGTTCCTGCGAATCCTGATTGACATAATTAGATGTGTTGTTTATACGTGACAGGTTTATTGTTACAATATTAAATATATTCACAACTTTAAAATTCTTAAGTTATTTGAGATTCACATTTAGGGAGGTGACTTCTATTAGCCTTAAAAAAAAAAACTAATAAAATCATTTGTTTTTTAGATAAATCCGTGTTAGCCGATGTTCGACGCATTGTATGTGACTCTTCATACATTCCAAGATCTCCTCAGGAACTTTGCAATCGAATATTAACAACATGTTATATGGGATCTGAGAATTCCAGTAAAGAAACTGAAAATCGTGCTCATGTACTTGCAAATCAAATTGGCAGGTTTGTCCTTTTCGCTCGCTCTTGTTTGTGCTCTTATTACATTCATGTTTTTTTTTTTAATTTTAGCTATCATTTAACAGTGAGCATAGATGTGGCTGTCCAAGCTATTCTTGGCATTTTTACTGCTGCTACAAGATTAGTGCCTAGGTTTAAATCAAGAGGCGGGACTGCACGAGAGAGTCTTGCTTTACAGAATTTACAAGTAAATATTACGTTAAATAATTACAATTATAAATGACTCAACAGTAAATAGTTGAGGAAAAAAAAAAACAGTAAGTGAGATTTGGAGGACAGCAGCCAGGAAGGTAGCCTCTATTTAATGAAACAGACTCCTTTAACAAAACGTTTCGGCTAATTTTAATTACGCCATCTTCAGTTGTTGTAGAGTCTAATAGGAAATAGAGTTTGTCACTTGTGTGTTGTGCATAAGCGAATAGTTAAACAATGCGTTATGTGCTATAACAATGTAAATATAATGTATATGATGAGACTGTGTGAAGGCAAATATCGAAAAAAACTCTATTTCCTATTAGACTCTACAACAACTGAAGATGGCGTAATTAAAATTAGCCGAAACGTTTTGTTAAAGGAGTCTGTTTCATTAAATAGAGGCTCCCTTCCTGGCTGCTGTCCTCCAAATCTCACTTACTGATATCTCACAGCCACATCCCTCCAACATATTGATATTCTTTGTACACACATCGCGCTCATCATCAGGTCGGAATGAAAGGTCATAAGCAGAGATAGAGACAGCTCAACATAAGACGCATACATATACACAGCTGATAGATCGTATTTATATGAAATATTATATTTTAACGAGGAGGCAAGTGGCAAAGCGGGATAAGACACGGGCTTTAGGTCTCTTAAACAAGTTAAGAAAACGAAATGAAAACCTGTGATGAAAATGAATGATAATCCATTTTTCATCGAAACCTCGGATTAACCGGCCAAACGCCTATCCGGTCAGGGTCTCGGTCCCGATCAGGTGTGGGCCAAGTGACTAGGAAGGAGCAGTAACTCGTGATCATCCATATTTGCCAAACAAACGTAGATTATAATTGAAAAAATATAGCCTCTTTTGTTAATTATTTTGTTTGTTATCAAATAGAATTTTTCATATATACATGACGGGAACTTACTTATTTTAGACAATGATAAAGTATTGGAGATATCATTTTAAAGACACATTAGAATTTTTTTGTCTAATTATAATTAGACGCCAAGCGCACCGTGTGGGACACCACGAGAAATCAGCATGTGGAACGTCCCCTGGTAGCCCTTGGCATAATAAAAAATATATATACATTTAATATGTAATGCTTTGAAACCCTAAGTAACCGAAAGCGCAAAATAAAAGAAGAAATATAATGAAGAATACAGATAATCTATGCATTCATAAATCAAAATAGTTGTTGTTATTTACATTTAAAAGGAAAAATTGTTTTAAACTTAAAAACCCCGAAAAAGGCATAAAAAACTGAAATAATCACAAATTTGAATATATTTTTCTATTTTTAAATAGGTAATATAAATTATGCACAAGGTTATTTGTTTCAATTCATTTTATTAACTTTATATATAATGTATAATATGTTTCAACTAGTGCCAACGGTCGCCAGTATCAATTTAATATTTTTCTATTAACAAAATTTAAAAGTGCATTTTTTCGAGCTTAATATTATTTTTCTCGGAGTAGTAGAAATAAAACGAGCTTTGAAAAAAAAAACAACTATCGTGTTATTAGTGTAGATATATTTAAATGAATGACCTAATTAAAAATACAAATTTAAATTTTTAGGCCCGAGTTCGAATGGTCCTCGCCTATCTTTTAGCCCAATTGATGCTCTGGGCTCGAGACCGAAGAGGAGGTCTTCTTGTTTTAGGGACCGCAAACGTCGATGAAGCATTGCGTGGTTACTACACCAAATATGACTGTAGCAGTGCTGATGTTAACCCAATTGGGGGCGTCAGTAAACGAGATCTAAGGCTCTTTTTAAGCTATGCAAAAAACAAGTAAGAATTTGCTATAATTATTTTTATTTTTTTTTTTTTTAATATTTAATTTTTTTTTTTTTTTTTAGATATAATTTGCCGATTATAGATGAAATAATTGCAGCTCCACCCACAGCTGAACTTGAGCCCTTGACAGAGAACGGGCGACTTGTGCAAACAGATGAAGAGGACATGGGCATGACGTACGAAGAGCTCAGTGAATATGGCAGATTGCGAAAGCAACATCATTGTGGTCCATACACCATGTTCCTTCATCTCGCCGATCATTGGAGTTCGAAACATTCCCCTGAGGAGGTAGCAAATTATTTTGATCATTCTTACTTACATCTTTATAATATATGTGAGAATTTATTTATTTATTTATTTATTTGTCGAGATTTTGATGGATATAGGCCTACACCTTTTGAGGTCCCCAGAGTTCAAAAAAGTCTATCTAAAGAACGAAAAGAGCTAAGAGGTTGAAATTTTATATTTAAGTTAGGCACTCACATGGGACGTTACACGGAACTTTTGAATAAAGTTGGCCAAAGAGTACTAGTACTTAACTGAAGTACTTTTTCCAATCTTTTTCGATTTTCTCAAAATTCGCTCCAACGATTTTGATTAAAATTCATAAATCAATTATTTTTTAGATGCTCTTTAAAATGTATATTCCTATTTGGCCCTCAAAATTGTTTGAAGCACACTTTACTCTTGTACTTCATAGGATGCCATGTTAACAAAAAATAGTATATTTTTCTATGTTTATAAATTTTACATCTTGGATTCTAATATATCGGCGAAAACTAAATACATCTGCCCACGGGGCTTGGAGTAGTTGGTAGTGTGTCTACCTTCTATACCGAACGTCGCGGGTTCGGACCCCAGGCAGTCCGATGATTTTATTTAAGGCATTTGGATACCAAATGACTTAAATAAGAATGCCTGGACCCCAAATAAATATATATTATCTACCAGTATCGTTTAAAGTCTTAAATGGCCTAAGTTGCCAAAAAGACTGTGTGAATGTTTAAAAAAAAAAATACATCTCGACACAAAATATCTGGCTTTACAAGAACAGAACATAACTTTCAATTACCGAAGTTAGGAGAAAGTTGTGTGCTGTGCTTCGATCACACCAGATTTTTTCTTTGTTATATATACTGTATATATATATATATATGACGCAAGTTGTCGAAGAGACTTAAAAAAAAAACGTCCAATAAAGAGGCATTTGTTCGTGGTGGTTAGGTCCAAACAAACATTACAACAATAACGCCCTCGGGCCTGGTGTAGGGGTTAGCGTGCTAATCTTCTATACTGAGGGTCGCGGGTTCGGATCCCAGGCAGTCCAATAATTTTATTTAAGCCATTTTTGTTTTTTTTTTCAGGTAGCGAATAAAGTGAAACATTTCTTTCGTTGTTACGCCATCAATCGTCATAAAATGACAATTCTAACGCCAAGCTATCATGCTGAATCGTATAGTCCAGATGATAATCGATACGATCATCGGCAATTTCTTTATAATATTAATTGGCCTTGGCAATTTCGTGCCATTGATGAACAGGTAGATTTTTAATTAATATTATTCTCACTAGAAAAATATTTATATTTGATTTTGTTTTGTTAAGGTAACCCGTCTGAATGCAATTAATCAAACTACAAATTCAACAGCTGAGAAACGTTTAAAATCGCAACCTTCAAAAGATTCCAAAGATGTTCGTAAATCGCGAACTGCAGTGCATTCCTCTTTTAATAAATTGGGAAGTAAGTGAAAAAATATATATATATTTTTTTTTTAATAATTTTTAAGCAAAATTTCTTGAACATCAAAAATTTTATCTTCTAGAGTTTTTTTTTTATTTATTTAGGAATATGCACAAATTATCTTAACAGTTTAATTACATAGGATCTCAAACCAGGTGATTTAATTTAAGCTTCACACAGATTCCAGGTTTAAGTAGATGGATTTTCCAGCTTATAAATAAGGAAAAATAAAATTTCTCTTATTATTTATTAAAAATTGATTGGCCAACTCGATGCGCAATCTAAGTTTCGTCCTATCCGACATCATCAGGGCCTGCAATAAATATAATTTCTCTTTACCATATCATACACCAAACATTTTACAAAATTAAATGTTTTTTAATTACAAAAAAACTTGTCTTAAATAAATTATTATTTAAATACATCTTATAAAAAATTCTTTTCTTTTTTCTTTTTTTTACTTTACCTCAATTTCAGATTTTTTACCATCTGTTGGCTAATTAAGGTGATTGAGAATATCTTTAAATGGATCTTCCGAAATTGAGGTAAAGTAAAAAAAAAGAAAAAAGAAAAGAATTTTTTATAAGATGTATTTAAATAATAATTTATTTAAGACAAGTTTTTTTGTAATTAAAAAACATTTAATTTTGTAAAATGTTTGGTGTATGATATGGTAAAGAGAAATTATATTTATTGCAGGCCCTGATGATGTCGGATAGGACGAAACTTAGATTACGCATCGAGTTGGCCAATCAATTTTTAATAAATAATAAGAGAAATTTTATTTTTACTTAAAGAAAAAATATAAAGAGTTTCGAAGGAGATTCTGCGCTTCTCAATAACCTCACAAAAATATTTATGTTTTTTTTCCAAAGAAGTCCTCATTAGCAACTTCGTTGCCGAGACTCAAAATTGTTGAGATTTACGAACCGTCTCCCAAATATTAATGTCATCAACACATGTACAGTGAGGGACAATATTAAGTCCCACCCATGCGTTTTCTACTTGTGATTATTTCATTGTTTTTATAAAAGAAATTGAAAATCTTTATTGGGAATTTTCTAGGTTTGAACCCTGAAAACTTCCATTCAAAAATATGTAATATTTTTTAAAAACAATGAAATAATCACAAGTAGAAAACGCATGGATGGGACTTAATATTGTCCCTCACTGTACATACCGTGGAGGGAAATTTTCTTGCCCCTGTCCGCGAGTGACTCAAGTTGGTAGAGCCAAAACGTGACATCATATATCTAGAACCCAAATGTCCTGGAAAACAAGAAAATCTTCTGATTTTTTTCAATTGAATAGGACTGTGAGTATGTTCTTTGTTGGTGAGGCCAAACGCCCCAATCTCAATTAACGGTGATTTAGTCTGTTTTTCGAAGATGGATGGATAGTCGAAGAATGTATAAATTATTAATTTAATATATTATCAGAGATATTTTTATTATTTTCAGTTTTAAATTGTGGGCCAATATGCATTGTTTCTGCATTAAATTTCTTCAGAACCTTGAATAATATATATATATATATATATTTGTTGAATTATTCCAGGTTAATGTCGAAACAATGCACGTTGGCCCACATTGTAAACCTGAACATAATAAAAATACCTCTGATAATATATTAAACTGCCGGGGGGCCTGACAACGGAGAAGAGAAACGTCATCACAATCGTTGCGGGTAAGTGATGCCAAGCGCGGGAAATCTCGGATTGGGGACCCCGAGGAATTAGCGTGTGATTTGTAATAAATAATTTATCTAATAAATTCAAACCCCTAAATGACCTCAGTAGACCAACAACGTTCAGAGTATAGGTGGCGAATAATTCTTTTAACAGAAGCAAAATTTTATATATTTGCTCAGAACGGACAGAAGACATCCTCCTCCCCAAAATTTTTAAACATACAAAAATATTAAAAATTTGTTAAATTAAAAAAAGAGGTTATTATTATATATATATATGAAAAACATACGATCTACATCCCTTCGTTTCATTGCCTAATTTATGGAATTTAAATGAAATTTGATTGAGATTGTTGGAAATCAAGTTGATTGTTTAAATTAGAGGTTAAACGTTTTTTTTTTTATTTTAGACCCTAAAAGTTCAAGAAATTTTGTTCCTTTGTGTAAAGTAAATAACAATAAATATTCTTTTTTTAAAGGTCCTCTCCCATATATCCTTAAATTAAGAAAACTTTTTAAAATTGTTGCATAAAGATTTTTTTTAAATTAATTGTTAAATTAATAAAATATTTGTCAAAAATGTTATTTTTTCTTCTTTCTTGTATGATTCAGGTGGCGAACATGGCATCATGGTGACAAGTGGTCCGGTAGTTGAAGCGTTTGCGCCTAGCGCCTAATTTCATTCTGTTTCTCACAATTCCAGGGATATTAAAATAATATTTATAGGCAAAGTTTAACAAAAATCCGCTTCTTTTAACGAATTCACATTTAAGAAGCTTTTGTGATTTGTTTATGCTAGCTCTGTTGTTAATTGGCCAGGTGATTAAAATAAAATGATTGAATGTGGGAAATAAAATAACAGGAATCGCCTTATACCATATAATTTGCAAATATTTCGGCCTGGCCATCTTCAGTGCAGGATAGAGTTCGTCTTCCCCTCCTCTCTTCATGCAAAAGTTTAAGACACCAGACGAAGGATCGCCAACTATATCCTGCACTGAAGATGGCCAGGCGTTAGGCCGGCCGAAATATTTGCAAATTATATGGTATAAGGCGATTTCTGAAAATGTTTGCTGTTTTATTTCTCCCGTTCAATCATGCTCTGAAACCAGCAACTATTCATCTATCATCATAACAATAAAATTTTTATATTACTTTGCGTGGAGATTAGCAGCTAAACGTTAGCAACGAAATATAAGATTTTTTTTTTGTTTTTATCACTGACTGTTACTTGTTAGACATTAGCCCACTATGTAGAGCTGGCATTTTATTCAGATTTAATTGTATTCTAATTCTTTATAAGATATTTATATCCAAGAGATAAAATTAATATTCTAGATTATATAAAAAAAATTGCATTCCTTCCCCCTCGGTGGTCTGATGCAATGGATAACACATCGATGTCCCTGAAGGGTTGGCGATTTTGGGTTCAATTTCCACCAATAAAAAGCATACTCATGTTCACATACAATTTTCTTGTTTAATATTTTTAATATTCTAGAATATTCATCTTTTCTCATGGATACCATCCTCCTTTAAAGCAGTGGCTCCTAAACTATTTCCCAAGTTAAGTAAGCACAAACCTGAGCGGTTGCTGTCTGTATACAATAAAACTCTACTGACATAAATTAGTAGGCTAAAAAAAAACGAGTGTATTGTCGTCCAAAAAAGTGCATGTAAAATATGCAGAAGTGGACATTTTTTTAACAAATATATAGATTTTTGGATAAAACAAATGAAATGGGCTAAAATGTTTGTTTCACTAGGGGGAGAACTAACGCCATCTCTTGCCGCCTAGAGTAACCAGCTTCTCAATCGGCTATTAACAGTTTCTCGAGACTCGCCCCTTAAAATATAATCTTCCCCTCATCGGCACACATTTTAGGAATCTCTGCTTTAGAGAAACAAAAACATATCCATTAAAAATAAAAAGGAAGAGAAATATTCCAAAAATATTTCTATTTAATTATTTATGAAATTTTATAGATAAAATAAAAATATAATTTTTATTTATTTATTTTTTTTTTTTTTTGTTTATTAATGCAACAGGAGATAGTACAAAAATATTATTGTAAAAAAAGATGTCATAAAACTAAAATAGTATTGTCGCAGCAATATTAACAGACACTTTGTTGTGAAAGACAGAAGAACACCCAATTAATTAAATAAACTTAACAAAATGTAATTAACGCAACTTATTTTTTCTTTTTCTTTTTTTATAGAAATATTTTCATTATATATAAAATATTTTTTTAATTAATAAAGATTAGATAGAATATGAATTATTTCTTTTTTTATATATATATATCTATATATAATATAATCTATAAATAAACTCTTTATAAAAATAATTGAAGGCCGAAAATTGCACCAATATTTATTTGACTAGACTCCAATTTAACGCAGATTTTGTCGGTTGAAAAATTGAGCAAAGAAAAGGGAAAAAGTATTCTTTTCTATTTGATTGAATTAATTTATGTTATCTAAATCCATTTTAAAACTAAATACGTTTCAGACGAATTTTTATTTTCAAGTATTTGAAGTTCTTGTTCTGCTACTGCTAAAATATTATTAAATTTTTCTTCAGGATTCGTTGATTCTAATTTAAGTTTACGTTTACAACCTCTTTTAGATTTTGTTCTTAAATCGGAGGGATTCAAATTTAATAAACTATGTTTAAACCGACGCGATGGATCCCAATCTGGAAAAGAGAGAAGAAAATTATTATTATTAAACAGTATAATAAGCGGCCTACAAGTTAAGGGGGTTCAGGAGCGACGTCTAAACGTACTTTAAAAAAAAAACTAGACTATTATAAGGAATTTTTCAATGCGGTTTTTTTTTAAATGAATTAAATTCATAAGGGAGATTATTGGGACATCGAGCTATAATTTTTTTAATGACTTATTAAAAAATTATCGTAATTAATTTTTTTGTTATCAAGCAAATACAAAAAAAACAATCTGTCCCAATAATCTTTAATTTTTTTTTAAATTTAAAAATGAATTTATTGTTATTATTAATCACATATTAATTAAGAAATTTTTAAAATAAGCTTAGATGATTTATTTAAAATTCAACTGTCAAATTAGTTCAGCATTCTTGCAATAGATGGCAGGCTAGTCTAACAGCCGATATAGTATTAGCCTATAATTATATATTTTTATGCTTTTATAAAAGATACATAATATATAATAACATTTATAATGTATTTATTGTTAAAAGATCAATGAAAATTAACCAAATTCATTAAATATTATTAGCTACCATTCTGACATCTCTTGGCAAATTTTTGAATTACTTGATTTTTTGGGCATACTTTTATGACACACAACGCCATCTTATTGGGAAAAGCATGCGTAAGCACTTCGCTCCCGTAGCCCCTTAAAGATGTCGGACTTCAATCCTCTCGGAAGAAAAATGCAATCGAATTGTATATATAAGGAAATGTGAGTATTTGTTGATGAGGTCGAGGGTCCTGGTGCAAAGGAAAGGTCCTCCGGATCCGGAGGTCGTTTGGCCCACCAACAAATAAACCCCGGGGCCCCCTATCTCGCCTCGGATTAACCGGCCCATCCCATTAGTATCATAAATTACTATTTTTTTTTTTGTATTTTAATTAAACTGTTTGGTGCAACATGTTTGTTCAGATGGTGAAGAGGAAGGGCGAAGAAGTTTCCGAGTTTGTTTACTCGCTTGCTTCCCAGTCAATTTTTCTAATACATAGGCTTGAAATCTCTTAAACAAAAATGAGCGAGTTGGGAAAACGAAAACGTGATGAAAATCAAATCAGGGTCTCGGTCCTGACCAGACCGGCCGGTTAAAAGGAGTTCTACTGCAGTGGCGGCTCGCTAGGGTAGGCAAGGTAGGCGACGCCTACCTTATAAATATACAGATGAAAAATATTTATCAATTTTATTATATTTATTAAGTTTAAAAATATTTAGTTTCATAAAATAATTACTATATTTATTAATTAATATATATGATTTTGCAAAAAAAAAAAATTTGAAACACTTCAGAACCTCGTATTTATAAAGTAAAGGCGATATTTTTCTTTGCCTATTTACTGCCTGTACTCCGCACTCCGCTGCCCACATTTCTAGACAGTCGCGCATGCGCACAGCAGTGATAGCTAGCGCTATAAGTCGAACGGTTAGGCGATGAACTAAGTAGCCTATGCCAAGCCGATGACAAGTGTTACCGTAGAGCGCAATTTCTCATGTTTAAAACGCATAAAAAATTATTTAAGAAACTCAATGTCACAGGAAAGGTTGTCTTCTCTTTCGTTGTTATCAATAGAAAAAGATTTATTAGTTCAAATTTCGAAACAAGATAACTTCACAGATCAAATTATTGAATTATTTTCTAAATTAAAAGATAGGCGAATAGATTTAATTTACAAAAATAAATAAATACGCCTTTTTCTTTCTTTTTTTCTATTTTTCGTAAGTAATATATATATATATATATTTGTCGCCTACCCAGTTGTCTCGGTCACGAGCCGCCACTGTTCTACTGTACTCACAAAAACTTATTATATTAACTGTAATCAAGATGGACGAAAGAATTTCTATATTCCCAATTAATAGTTGTCAAATAATACACAAATTTTAATTATTCTTGATTTCCAATTCACCTGTAGAAGTATCCGCAGAGACAGTTGGGCCCATATAAACAAAAGCGGGTTTTTTTAATAATTCAGAAGTCATTTGATGCGCTTTGCTTACTAATCCGAGGGAACTTAAAACATTAGCGATATCATATAGACGGCGAACTTTTGTTTTTAATTTATTACAAGCCGGATTGAGATCAGGAAGAAGTAGAACTCGAGCAGCGAGTTCGAGACTCACTAATGCCCCCTGGGAAAAAGAAAACAAAAATTATTAGAATATTGAAATTTAAAAAAAAAAGAAAGGAATTTACCTCTTCACTAATAAGGAATAACATTATGAATTTTTGGCACATAATCCTTAAAGAATTATCATCTCTGGATTTTAACATTTCTTCAGTCTTATCTAAAATTAAATTAAATTTTTATTAACATTTATAGTAAAAAAAAAAATTAGATTTGAAAGCAATAAAAGTCTGAGTCGAAAGACAATATTGGCTGTTCTGGATTTAACGGAAGAAATAAAATAGCAAAAAATTTTTCAGGAATTGCAAATATTTTACCTTCAATTTTGATTTCCTTTAATTTTATTGAAGTTTTTGTTTCGCAATTATTTTGAATTAATTGAATCTGAAAAAAAAAAAATTAAAATTTATTAAAGGGAAAAAGAAAATATATCAAACAGTTTTGTGTGTATAGCTGGAGGGTAGTAAGTAAGTCAGGGAGATTTATCTTCTTATTCATTTGTTTATATTTACATGTTTTTTAATGACCCCTGAATGATTTTATTTTGATTTTTCTTTCCAAAATTAACGAAAAATGTCTTTTTCTTCTGTGATTATTTCAAAAACTATTCACTTTTCGGAAAAATATCAAAGAATAAAAACTTTTTAAAATTGAGTAATTTATCATAATATAACAAAAAAATTGAAAATATCGAAATCTTTGCAAAAACTTATTAGGTAAAGTACTACTTCCAAGTGACGTATTTACTCCAAAAGTTAAAAGAAATCTACAATTTTAGTGTAAGGAGCATATACCAAATTTCATCGATCTAGCTGCTTTGGTTTTTAAGCAATCGTGTTCACACACACACCCAGACGTAATTCCAAAAGAATATACGAGAAAGTCTCGGGGAAGTCATTCCCCATATTTTATATACAGTAGAGTCCCGGTAATCCGAACCTCGCTAATCCGAACTTCCGGTTAATCCAAACTCTTTTTGCGTACGATTTTTTTTTTTTAAGAGGAATGAATATAAATGAAAATTAGACATTAAAGGAACTTTATTTTATTATTATTATGAAATATTTATTTAGAGTTTAATATCACCGACAACAACGTTATAAATAGGATTTTATTATCAAAATTAACTAATTCAATATGAGGATGCGTTACAAGGGCAGCCAAGGCGAAAAATAAAACAAAAATCTATTTTTTGTCGACGTTTCGAGTGCCGATCGCACTCTTCATCAGACAAAAATGATGTCAATTCGTCAGGTCGTTTGACATGGCAGTATAGCAACGTTTTAACCATTTTTACATTTACTTGAAGACTCTAGACCTGACGAATTGACATCATTTTTGTCCTGATGAAGAGTGCGATCGGCACTCGAAACGTCGACAAAAAATGGATTTTTGTTTTATTTTTCGCCTTGGCTGCCCTTGTAACGCATCCTCATATCATAATATCCAGCCATCAAGAAACAACTAGTTAACTAATTCAAGCTTACAATTCCGGTTAATCCGAACTTCCCGATAATCCGAACGACCCTCGGTCCCAATTAGTTCGGATTAACGGGTCTCTACTGTATATTTTAATCAGAATAATCTTTATTTCCATTCTAATCCTTTCCCCGAAATGGAGTTATTAATAAATAAATAAAAAAAATCGAAAGAAATTAAAATTCGCTCAAAATAATAAAAGAAAAATTATAAAATTATAAAAAAAATCTCTCCCTGACTTCAGGAACCCTGCAATATATATATATATATATATATATATATAGTTTGTTTGTTTGTTTTTTACCTGATTTTGTAAATCCATGTTAACAGCTAAACCTTTCAATTTGCTCAGCATTAATTCAAGATGTTGGTTTCCATACCAAAAGTAACGATTCTTGCCTTCCTATAAGAAAAATTTTATTAACTTTTCTAAATGATCTTTAATTAAATCATCAAGTAAGACCAGACAAGAAAATATATTTACTTTAGCAGCCATATGAAGACTTTCCAATACATTTATGATATCATAAATTCTTCTTCTTTCTGTTCCAAGAGATTCTGCTGCTTTATCTAACACTATTTGCATATGGTGTCCTTTAATTAGGTTCAAAGGATACATGGCTAAAAACCTTTGAAAAAAAAAGAGACAAGATTAATAAAAAGAAAAAAAATATATATAAAATTATAAAGATCTTTCTTACTTATCACATAGGAGACTCAGAGATTTTTTCTTTTCTTGATTTCAATGGCGGCGTTTCCTCTTCAGCAATTTTATTCCCTTCCTTTTTAATGTGATCCAAATCCTGATGTAAATCGTTTGCTGTGTTTATCAACAGCTTTAAATTGGCTGTTGGTGAAAGATTCGGGCTGCGAACGAGGACATTCCCTAAATTCCCTAACGCTTTCCTTTTCTCTGGCGTAATCATCAAATCCATCTTCTCTTGTTACGTCTTTTATTCTGTAAATAAATGAGACATTTGTGAATTCAAGGAATAAAAGTTTAGACAAGCAAAAGATTATTATAAACAAAAGATCTGAATGGTTTTCTAAAACCCTTCTTATATTATAATGAACATTTTAGAGTCAATTTTAAACCTGAAGGCACCCAACAAGCTAGTCACGTTCCTTTGGATTCCGGGACACTCAGCAGAGTTGTTAAAAAAAAACGCTTTTTTGGGCGGGGGGGGGGGGGGGGGGGGGGGGGGGGGGAGATTTTGACCAGGGCACTGGTCAAAAGTGGTTAAAATTGGTTTTAACCACAATTTTTCTTTTTAATTTTATGTTATTAGTACAAAACAAAAAAGCATAAAAAAATAAAAAAAAGTGCTTAAAAAAGCATAAAAATCTTGAATAAAAAGCTGTAAATAAGCATAAAAATTGAAAAAAAAAAGCACCTCATAAGCAATTTCTACTCATACCAATGGCGGATACAAAGGGGGGGGGGTAAAGGATGTAATTAATTTTAATATAAAATTTTAAAAATTAATACTTAAAAATTTTATTTGTATAGACTATATATTCTGGTAAACAAGTACAGAATGCAACTTTAAATTACCGAAAGTGTGCGGCCAGTCCCATCAGATTACACCCCCCCCTGCGAGGGTCCACCGCAGGAGAACCCGAGCCAGGAGTAGGGGGCCCGAGCCAGAGTAGGGAAGGCGCGATTTGCGCAGTTGCCGAAGGATTTGCTTTACATGACCGTTTTTGCTGAATAATATTTTGATTTTATAAATTTTTATAGCCCTCGGGGTTGGTGTAGTTGGTAGCGCGCCTGCTTTGTATACCAAGGGCCGAGGGTTCGGAACCCAGGCAGTCCGATGATTTTATTTAAGCCATTTGGCTACCAAATGGAAAAGACTATTTTTATTTTAATAATTTTTATCTTTCTTTACTTTTTTTTAGACGTCCGCGACCCAGTTCCAATCAGCTTGCGGCCCATGGGTTGGGGACCGCTGGTGTATACGATTATAAAGTAAGCAATTAATCAAAAATAGCTGACTGTTTTCAATACTAAATTGTAAGAAAATAGAGGAATAAAGAAATCGGATCGAATCTCTAGCAACTTTCAATATTACTAGGGCTCGAATTTCGCCCTATTTGCCTTTTTTTAATTTATGGCTTAAAATTTAGGCCAATATGATATGTATACGTTTCATGAAATTCTAAATAAAATGAGGCATTTTTTAGTGCCTATAATTGGCCTATTTTGGCCGATTCTGGGTTTCGGTGCCTATTTCATCTATAAATGCCTTTTTTAGTGCCTATTTGAAGTTCAAATAGCCAATTCCAATTTTTTACGAGCTATACATAGCCTAAATTTAATATTTTTTTGAATTATCAAGAAAATATTTCAAGGGGGGGGGTAAAAGTGGTAATTACCCCCCCCCCCCGAGATTTGAAAAAAATACTTTTTTTAGAAAAAAAATAATTTATTTTTAATGTAAAATTTTAAAAATTAGTAGAGGAAAGTACCCAAATTCGGACCCCCATTTTGTTTTTATAGTATAAAGTATATAAATTATTGAAAAAACCTGTTTTAAAGATATGTAATATTTACTTTACTATGTGATGTACTATTGGTAATTTATTTATGGCAAATATATATGTATAAATTACAGGGGTAACAATTTTTTAAAAAACTTACACTTTGGTGATTTTCAAAAAGGTTGCCTAAACTGGACCCCTGGGTAAAATGACCAAAAACTTAATTTACTGAACTAGGAGAGGGAATAAATCTGAAAAACAATTATAGAACGGTTTGACAAAAAATATATTTTTTTATTTTAACATTTTTTAATGTAAAAATTGAAAATGTGATTGAAAAAAAAAAAATAAAAATAAATGTGAAAATTGAAAAAAAGGAATGTTGAAAATGTGAAAAGTCAAGGTAAATACTTCAACATTGGGTTTTATAAGGGGTAGAAGTTTACATAAAAGTTTTACATAAAACATCACACATTATGTAGGGGGTCCAGTTTAGGCAACTGTTGGGGGTCCGTTTTAGGCACCTCACTTCTGCATTTTCAAAACGCCATATTTGATAAAAAAAACATCACATTGGAAATAATTACATGGTCAAATGATTCCTTCAACATTACCATTTAAGAATATATAAGGGTTGGAAGGCTTACCTGTCGCTTATAGCGTCCAATTACTGGTGGAATCTTGCACTAGTATTTACACTGTCTTTCGCTAAGTTTCAGCACTAAACAGAGACAATAACCATGGGGGTCCACATTAGGGCAGGGGTCCGTATTTGGGTACTTTCCTCTACTTAAAAATTTGATTTGTATTTATATTCTGGCAAACAAGTACAGAATGCGCCTTTAAATTACCGAAATTAAGAAAAAAAATTGTGTGCTATGCGACCAGTCACACCAGATTACCAAAAATAAGCCATCAATTTTTAATATTTTTTTATATTATTTCTTAAATAATGCCTTTTTAAGTGCCTATTTTAATAATTTTTAGTGCTTAGTTGCCTGCCTATTTTAAAGATTTTTAGTGCCTATAAATCCGAGCCCTAATTATTAGGTTGATTCATAAATCGTCGCTTGCATCAAGTAGTGACGTATCTCAAAAAAATTAAAAATTGTGATACAACGGGTATGGCAGTGTCACAAAGTGACGAATCTGTATTTCCATGTTTTTTTTCGTATTATTTAGGTTTTTTGGTTTTGTGTATCTATCTATACATTTAATATAACAACACGAACTATAAACAGCTCTCCTGAAAAATGATAGAAATTGAGATACGCCACTACGTGTTGCAAGCGACGAATTATCCGCTTTGAAGCGCATTTTGTTGTCAAAAATTAACCTTTCATTTACGAGGATTAGTAAGATGTATGGCAGCCAGCAAGTGATAAAGAAACTCTATTTGATTATCGTCGACGTTTCGGAATCACGTCGATCCCATCTTCAGGACGATAAACTGTTAATGTTGCTTAGATAGATGCAATTTTGGTTCATACAAAAATAAATGATTAAATTTGCATATACCATTAGATGGATATGAGAATTGCCGTAGGCGTATGGGCTATATTTTTAATTTGTGTCTTTCAATCTTGGCCAGTGCTGTCGTTTCGGGCCCATTTGCCACAAATTAAAAATATAGTCCATGCGCCTACGGCAATTCTCATATACATCTAATGGTATATGCAAATTTAATCATTTATTTTTATATGAACCAAAATTGCATCAATAACAGTTTATCGTCCTGAAGATGGGATCGATGTGATTTCGAAACGTCGACGATAATTTTTTTTTTTTTTATCACTTGCTGGCTGCCATACATCTTCCTAATCCTAATAATTACCACTCAGCCATCGAAATTCTTGTGTCGAAAATCATATTCATATTCGTGATATTATGTTTTAGCACTACGAGAAAGGGTGGAAGGCAGCACAGTCATTTAGCGATCTCAACGATCTTTTTGGCGAAAGACAATGTCGGGAGTGGTTTTCCCGCTTCAAGTCTAATGATAAAAGCTTGGAAGGCGATTCAGGAAGAGGTAACACCAGACTTTATGCGGGAAACTCACATTGTTCCTTCGTCAAAAATATCGTTGAGATGGCCAAACGATTGTGCTGTCTTCCATCCTTTCTCCTAGTGCTAAAAAGCATAATAAGACGAATATGATAATGATTTTCGACAATTGAACAGGGAAGAATATTTTTTTGAAAAAAAAAAATCATTGTGTAGTTTTATGAAACCACGATGCAAGTGAAACTTTTTTCGGATCGTAGGCAATTGGAAAATGATGAATGATAATGGGAAATCAATAGAGGCATATTAAAAACTGTGAACAGTATTCATTTGGTAACTAGCCGCGCCGCCCGCCTTCGGCGGGCGGCGCTTCTAGTCAGGGGGCTTCGCCTCCCTGGATCCCCCACCAGCTGGCTCGGCCGCCTGCGGCGGACCCTCGCTTCGTAATTATGGGAAACAAACTGGCGGCTAGACAGGGGGCAACGCCCCTGGACCCCCGCCAGCTGGCTCAGGCGGACAGTCAGACGGACACACCGCTATTATATATATAGATTAAAGATTTGAATCATTTTAAATTATTTTAAAAATTATATTTTATTGGAAACAGGAACGGGGAGCCTTCGGAACAGCAGCCAGGATAAATAACGAAATATAGATTTTTGTTATTTATCCTGGCTGCTGTTCCGAAGGCTCCCGTTCCTGTTTCCAATTTGAATATCTACAGCCACTCAACTCAAGAAATTATATTTTATCAATTTAAAATTGAATTATTAAATCTCACAATTATTTTCTTATAATTCGTTTTATATATTAAATTTCAACTTTCTTATTTTTGTCGTCACGGATTGTGACTTCATAACTTGTAGCGTCACGGCACTGACGTCACCGCTGTAACGCGACATGCTGATAGAAGAGCCAAAAAATTTGGGAGGATATAATAAAAGTTTCTCTTTAAAAAAAATAAATGAAAGGTTTTTTTTGACAACAAAAAAAACGGGCGGTTAATTATCAAACAATCTAATAGAAGAATCAGTAAATAAGAAAAGCACATGAGTGCAAGCCTAGTAGATACAGCATCATCAGAAGGATGAAGAAAACGTATAGAAAGCTATATACTAAAGTTCCAGTTACATAATCATTTTATTTAAATAAAATGATCTTATTTTTAGTTAAAAAAAAAAAAAAAATTTGTTTGATTGCTTTCTACAACAAATAATTGAATATTGATTAGGAAAGCCGGCTTGTATATATATATATATATATATATAGTTAGAATTTCCAAACCAACCATACCAGCACTCTACTTTTTGGAAATGAGTCTAAGAACTTTTAAATTTCAAAATTCAGAGATATCCATTTCTTCAACACTAGGAGGGATGACATTAAAATGGAGAAAAGTAGTCTGGTGGTGGGGGATAAATCTCTGAATTACATGGGTACAGGATCTTTAATGTTCTTCCCAAAGAACTAAAAGCGGCAAAAAAATATAGTTGTATTTAAGAGAAAATTAAAGAGGATCCTTCAATAAAACACAATATACTCAAAAGAAGAATTCTTCTCACTAAAGACAATTTAATGATGTGTTCTTCGGTTATTGTTGTGATTTTATGAATGTGTTTTTTATTTTCTGTATATTTTGACGCTTTCACACACTTTTGAGTGGAAGAAATAAATAAATGAAAATACAACCTTTGGCAAGGAAAATGAAATAAAAATTTTGTAGAAAATTCTCTTTTTTTGAACATCCAAAAGGTCAAACAGATTGATATTAAGATGTAATTTTAACAAAACATAATTAATTATTAATTAATGTAATTTGTAAATGAGAAAATTAAATTGTGAAAAAAGTCATTGAGCTATTATCACCATATTTCATCATATTCAGACTATAAGATATTCAAAAAACGAGAATTTTATTTAAAATTGTTGTATTTGACTTGGAAATTATGTATACCTGGTTTTATGATATTACTGGAAGAATGGGGAAAAAATAAATAGACAAGTATAAATATTAATTACCTTGGTCAAAATATAATTCGAATTTACAAATATGATTTCTAATTAATAAAGAAAATTGATTATTTATTATTTAAACTTAAATTATAAGAAAGCTTATAAATGCAAAGGAATTGATGACTCACCTAAATTATAGTGAAAGAATTTGGCCAGAGTAGGCACAAACAATTCAAATTGACTTGATAGGGTTCAGGTGGTTGATCTTTGCTTTCCTTTGAATTGGCGCGAGAAAAAATCACAGCCACAACAACAACAACAACAAATGCAACGTGGAAGATGTGTGTAATGCATCTTGTGAAAGGTTATCCGCATTATTTGCCATTTCTGTCTTTAAACTATTTACAAATAAATTAATTAATAATAGAAAATATAATTATATTATGATTAAAGTGGTTTTTTTTTAATTTTTATTTTAATAAAATAAATGACAAGATAGTAATGGCGCCAAAACATACAGTGGCGCTATCTGTCTCTTTCCATCAAATCACGAAACTAGAAAAGCAGCAACGCATTCACTAAAAGAAATTAAGAAAAACTGTTTAGTTTTAATTGATGTAGATAGAGAGCGTAAAATAAAAAAAAAATAAAGTAGAAATTTATTATTTTTTTATTCTAAAAATATATGATATCAGAGTTGGGTTTTATAAATGACAGAGTTGGGTTTTATACACGATTTTGCAGTTTTATACAAAAATCTCGGTAACTTGTATAAAACTTATAAAATGTATAAAACTTGGATGCGCATGGCAAACCCGACGAGAAAGAAAATTCAAATAAAATTTCATTTTTCAATTATTAACATTTTCATTATATCATTCACTAAATAAAAAGCAAACAACATCCTCAGTGCTTTAAAACATTATAAAATATGAAAACCTTTTAAGCTGTTTTTTCAGGGGGAGGGGTTGGTTTTTTACAGAGTTTTATACCTTTTATACATCGGCCTAGTTTTATCCGCAATAGTTTTATACATGTATAAAACCGTGTATTATACTCGGCGGGATAAAACCTGCCAACTCTGATAAATGATTTTGGTGTTTTATACAAAAATTGCTGATAAAACTGTATAAAACTATGGTGGGTGTATAACTCGGATACGTATGCACGAACCCGCGAAAATTGGATTAGAAATCTGGTGTGACAGGTCGTACAAAGCACAACTTTCTCTTACCCTTCGGCATGGGCGTAACTAGGGGGGTGCCTGCCCCCCCCCCCCAGAAGGCTCGTGGCCCCCTTTAGAAAGCTCCTTGCCCCAAGAAAAATTGAGAAAATATGGGGCCTTCCATGCCCACCAGAGGATAGCTGATCCCATGGCCCCCCCTCCCAGACAAATTCTCTAGTTACGCCCATGGTGGTCTTCAAACAATTTTGAAAACAAAATGAGTACAGCATCAAAAAAATAATTGATTTTTGAGAGAAAGTAAAAATTAATGTGTCAAAATAAATTTGGAAAATCGATTTTTAATCATTTTCAGAACGTTTTGAGACTAAAATTTAATTGTTTTTGCTTGAATATTTTATATACTAAGTTATTTAATCAATATCAAGGCCTAAATGTGTTTATTTAATTAAAAAACAATAAATTAGGATAAATAGAAAATGAAACAGGCAGTTAAAATTTGAAGATGTAAAAGGCAATTAATAAACCCCCATTTTATGTGGTCGTAGTTAAATAAAAAAATGTCTATAGCTTTATAATTGATTGAAAAGACCAGTTTTGCATTTTTCCACAAATCCAACGAAAAATAAGAGAGATAGAGAGATTTTTTGAAAAGCGAATGTGCGCGTGAATAAAAGCCTAGACGAGAGTGAAGCGAGGCTCCCTGGCTGCACTCTGGGCGCCGATCGAATTAGAAAAAACAAATTGATGCTCTCCCAGCATTTGAAATAATTGCCAAATTGATTGATTTCATCTTTTTATGCTTTTATAAAATTTTATTCTAAATTTTTGTTAACCATAAGAATAAAAGAATGCATATTTCTCTATAAAAAGTAAAAAATTCAATCCTTTGTGAAAAAATAAAATTTCAAAATATTTTGTCTTCAATCAAAGAGATGCTTATTTCTCATAAATATATTAAATAATAAAATCCATCCCTTTACACCTTTAGTTCGGTGCTTGTTAAACTTTTTGAGTCGCGGCCCCGTTGGGAACCAAATAAATATCTCATGCCTATGTGTGTTCAATTTTAAGCATGAAGGAATTGAGCTAGGAGGGTGAAAATTTTATATTTAAGTTAGACACCCCCCTGAGGCGTGGAAATAAGCTTTTAATCAAAATCAGCCAAAAAGTACTAGTACTTTACTGATGTAGTTTTTCAGTTTTTTTCGATTTTCTCAAAATTTCGCTCTAACGAATTTTTTTTTTTAATTAATAAATCAATTATTTTTTAGATGCTCTTTAAAATGTATATTCTCATTTTGTCATTGAAATCTTCTGAAGACCATTTTACTCTTGTACTCCATAGAAAAGATAAGAGAAATGGTTCCCATGCATCGGCGTAACTAGGGGGGTGCCGCTAAACGCCTTAACACTGGAAGTGCTGACTCTAGAGTATCTTTCCATCACTAAAATGCAATCTATTCTGAAAATATTAGCCTTCAGAAAACTCTTGCCCATTTTTGTCGCCAGCTCTTGGACTATACATATAGGTAAGAGAAAGTAAAAAAAACAATAATTTGAATATTATGATTTTTAATTAATTTAAATTTTTTATTTAAAATAAATTATGATTTTCTTTCACGGACATATTTTTGATCCGAGTGAATACTTTGCAATGGAATCTGATAATTTCTTAAAATGTCGTGAAATTTCTCACATGTTTAAAATAAGAAATGCAGATATTTTCTAAAAAGCGGGACATTTTTAGAAATCGGCGGGACGCGGGACAGCCCTTCAAAAAGCGGGACTGTTCCTGCCAAAATCGGGACGTCTGATCATCTAGAAGAATTGTAAAATATTAAATTCATAAAGTTTTTTTTTTCGCACACTTGCCTTTTAAGAACAAGTTAAAAAAAAAAAATTGATTTTCAACTTTTAACTTATAATTAATTCTCTTCTTGTTTTATTCATTCCAAAAATAAATAGTCTTAATTTTATATTTGAAAATTCTATCTTTAATCATCAGTGGCTATCTAATCAAAGTTCAGCCGTTCTAAGCCTTGCTTAACAAGAACGAGTTGTCACTCATCTCTCAGAACGTGGATAAAATTAAAAAAAAAATAAATAAATAAATAAACCTATTAAAAATGTTATTAAACTGTTTGAAAATAAATATAAGATTTTTTTTCTTTTCATTTGAGCCAATTTTTTCAGTTCGGGGAATATAATATGTTTATTTTAATTTTATTGCTTTTTTATTGCTTCTGCGGAAATGATGACGTAGAGCGGATTGTTAGACTTGCCGGCTGCTTGGCCTAGTGCTGAAAGCAGATGATTTTCCTTCTCACTTGCTCTCACAGTTTTCTCTCTCTTTCTACTCAATGAATAAATGAAAAGAAATTAATGTATCATCCAAGGTCCTTAGAATTAACAAGGGTGGCCGGTTCTCGCTCGGGTGAATTCGTTTTTTTTTCGGCTCCTTGAGCTCTGACGCCCGTGGCGGCTCCTTGCTATTAAACCCAATGGGACTATATACATAGGCGCCGGGGGGGGGGGGGGCAAGGGTACATTGCCACCCCCCTAGCATCCTCTAGGAGGGGGCAGAGGGGGGCAATATGTCTTCTTTTATTTCATTTATTTGTAAAAAAAGATACATTTTTACTTTTGAAAAATAAAATCTTCTAAATTAAAAAAAAATTAAATAGAGTAAGAAATTCATTTTTTTTTTTAAAATATTTTATATAGACCCTATTGTATTTCTAATTCGTAAAAACATTTTATATTGAATTAAAAGAAAATTAAAAATAATTATTTCCTTCAAACATATAAATATAGCTTAAAAAATTTTTTGGTTTTGTGATAAAATCACTAGCAAATTTTTTAAAATTTTAATTTTATTAAAATTGTGATTTTATTTAAAATTTTTAAAGCTTTATAGTAGATTTGTTTTTGTTTTATACTATGGGAACATATTAAATTATTTTAAATTTCAAAAAAAAAAAATTTTGCCCCCCCCCGACTCAAATTCGTTCCGGCGCCCCTGACTATATACAATTCTTCATATTAAATCAAATGTTTTTACTTTCTCTTATCTCTATATATGTTAATATACTGTATATAGAGAGAAAGTATTGGATTCATGACAAAAATTCGAAGTCGAGATTTTGATGGAAATACACGTTTTGAGGTTCCCTGAATCCATGGGCGTAACTAGGGGGGGCAGGGGGGGCCTGGCCAGGATGGCTGGTCCCATGCCCCCCCCCCCAGCCAAATTCTCTAGTTAAGCCCATGGTGATCTTCAAACAATTTTGAAAGCAAAATGAGAAGAGCATCAAAACAATAATTGATTTTTGGTTAAGAGAAAGTAAAAATTAATATGTCAAAAAAAATTTGGAAAATCGATTTTTAATCATTTTGAGAACGTTTTGAGGTTAAAATTTCATTGTTTTTGTTTGAATATTTTATATACCAAGTTATTTAATCAATATCAAGGTCTAAATGTGTTTATTTAATTAAAAAACAATAAATTAGGATAATTAGAAAATGAAAGAGGCAGTTAAAATTTGAAGATGTAAAAGGCAATAAATAAACCCCCATTTTATGTGGGCGTAGTTAAATAAAAAAAATATCTATAGCTTTATAATTGATTGAAAAGACCAGTTTTGCATTTTTCCACAAATCCAACGAAAAATAAGAGAGATATAGCGAGTTTTTGAAAAGCGAATGTGCGCGTGAAGAAAAGCCTAGACAAGAGTGAAGCGAGGCTCCCTGGCTGCACTCTGGGCGCCGATCGAATTAGAAAAAACAAATTGATGCTCTCCCAGCATTTGAAATAATTGACAAATTGATTGATTTCATCTTTTTATGCTTTTAGAAAATTTTATACGAAGCTTTTTTTAACTATAAGAATAAAAGAATGCATATTTCTCTATAAAAAGTAAAAAATTCAATCCTTTGAGAAAAAATAAAATTTCAAAATATTTTGTCTTCAATCAAAGAGATGCTTATTTCTCATAAATATATAAAATAATAAAATCCATCCTTTTAGATCTTTAGTTCGGTGCTTGTTAAACTTTTTGAGTCGCGGCCCCGTTGGGAACCAAATAAATATCTCACGGCCCCCCCTATTTTTTTTTTTTTTTTTTTACATTCTCCTGCCTATGTGTGTTTTAAGCATGAAGGAATTGAGCTAGGAGGGTGAAATCTTCTGAAGACCACTTTACTCTTGTTCTTGATAGGAAAGATTAGGTGAAATGGTTGCTATGGTAACAGAATTTAAATCTTTTTCTTTTTAGATTAAAATTCATATAAATCAATTATTTAGATGCCCTTTTAAAAAGTACATCAGTAATATTTTGTGAAAATTGTTTGAAGTACTCAACTAAATTAAATTTTACACTTTGATATTTAACTACCCTACAGTAATACAAGATGGAAATATCGCTTGTGTTCAAATAAATTTTACATGTGATGATGAAGAATTGAAAGATTTTACTTTTCTATAATACACAAAAAATAAAAAAAACATTAAAAATAATTTTTTTTTTCTTTTAAATAAAAATTAATATTTCATAGAACATAAAGGTCAAAAAATAACCTGAATTATTAACTTTGCCCATCAACCGTAGGTTGGACAGGTAAAGTTAATGTAATCGTAAAAAAATCGAAATTTTTCTGAAGCTGCCAAAATGCGTTTTGAAGTCCCCTGAATCCATTTAAGTAGTTTTTGGATTGATGTCTGTGTGTGTGTGTGTGTGTGTATGTCTGTGGTAATTTTTTTCGTCAACGAAATCTCAAAAACTATTCATTCAATTGTTTTGTAATTTTGCACCCATAAACTAGGGGTAGAGGCCAAGAACTGAAAAGCTTTTGGTAAACATCGGACCATTAGGGGGGGGCTCTAGGGGGGGGACAAAAATTTTTTTCTTACATAACCTATAATTTTTTTTATATATTCAGAAACTAGACTTTCTCCCGAGTAAAATGATATTTAATATGTATAACATCGGACCATCAGGGGGGCTCTAGGGGGGGAACAAATATTTTTTTCCTGAATAGTGGGTGGGCAAAGTTGTGCGCTCGGCTTAGTCCGACCCTTTATTTTTTTACTAGAAAATTCTGCTTACTTTTATTCAAATTCCATTACATCCATTACAGACCTTCAAAGTAATAATCTCCATCGGACAAATTACATCGATTCCAGCGTTCAGCCCACTGTTCAAAACACTCCCTGAAGCACCTTTTTGATAATCTGTTAAATACACCAGAAATGTTGTTTTTTAGCTCTCGAACAAAGTACTGTTACTGCGAATTACTATTATGAAGGGCCATTAAAAAGGAAAATTGCAACAAAAAGACCAGCAAGAACAATCTTGCTCAAATGGATTCTTCCCCACGATAATGCACCGGCACATTGCGCCATCAGGACTCAAGAAACAATAACTGAATTAGGCATTGAGGTGATGCCACATCCATCCTTATTCACCGGACTTTGAGCCCTGTGACTTGCACTCATTTCCTGGAGTGGGAAAAATAGCTACGGGGTCGTCATTTTCAGAGTGATGGAGAACTAAACAACAACATTTCTGGTGTACTTAACAGACTATCAAAAAGGGGCCTCAGGGAGTGTTTTGAACAGTGGAATGAACGCTGAAATCGTTGTATTTTGTACGCGGGAGTTTACTTTGAAGGTCTGTACTGTAATTTGAATAAAAGTAAGCGGAATTTTCTAGTAAAAAATAATTCCTGTTATTTTTTGTCACCCCCTCATATAATAATTATTTTTGAAATAAATATATGTATATATGATAAATCTGCCTCCCCCATGGGTAGGTTTCCCACAATTTATTAAGGTCAGATTGGGACAGACAACTTCCGGAGGGGCATGGAAAATTTTTTGAAAATTAAGCAGAGAAAACAGCGTTTTTAGCTATCCTGAGACGTGAAATATATCGCCTGCTGAGAACCATAGTGGCGAAAGTAGATAGATTCAATTTTTGAGTTAAGCCTAACAAACGTTGATAAAACGTCTATTTTGAGTTTAAAGTAGCGAAAATATATTTCCATTCTTTGCTATTGATTCTGTCCTATTCATTTGTTGCCCTATTTAAATGCATATTTATTTATTTATTTAAATGCATTGATAAATCTATGGGGGTTTATTAAACTTTCAAACGTCTTTTCTCCAATTGTTGAATTTCGGACTTCCACCACTATGATTCTCAGCAGGAGATATTATCAAACTTAGCTTGCTTTATTAAAAAATAAATATTATGGGCTTTATAAATGTCGAAGACCTTTTCTTCAGACCGCCTAATTCATTGGATCAGATCTATACAAACAAGCCTGCCTCATGACCTAGTGCATGTTAATTATACAACTGAATCATTTACACTCTCCTGTAAATGGTTGACAGCTAGCTGTAGGGTGGAAAATAAATAATAAATAAAGCCAAAGGCCCTAAAAAGTCATCGGCCTCTTAAAGGCTACGGACTCTAAAACCCTGCGGCCTCTTAAAGCCAACGGCTTCTAAAGGGGCCCTTACACGATCAATCATACTGTCAGTCTGACTGAATCAGTCCAACCGTCAGTATTTTCTTCATTCAAGTATAATTTTACACGTAGCATTAAGACTACCAGTCAGAATAAAGTTCTTTTTAGCTCATTCGACTGTGGGAAGGCACTAATTTTTCTTCTTAGCTAAACTAACTTTGTTCCCTGCCACTAAGTAACAATAAAAAAACAAAAAGAAAACGGCCATCAGTCATCAGTCTTGCCCATACACGTTCAGTCAAAACGCCAATCAGCTCAAATACTGTCAGTATGATTGATCGTGTAAGGGCCCCTTAAAAGTTCGAGGCCCCAAAAAGCCAGCGGCCTCTCGGGAAATTCCCGATTCTCCCGACCGGCCAATCCGGCCCTGCTTTGGCTAAACTAGAAGGGTACATAGCCGCTGATATGGAAGCCAGAGCAGTAGTAGAATAGGATGTCTTATGTGAATTTGATCTACAAACAGAATGGAAATAGCCCCCCTTTTATTACATAATCTACAAATAGCATCTTTTGCCAGGCAATGAAAACGTGCGTGCCTATTATTTCCACAATAATAGAATTTCTCTCTTCTACAGGTATTACCATGGTCAATGCTCTGCCGAATTAAAATCAATTATCCCACCCAATGCAACATATTCACGGAACACAAGAGAGGCATCTTCCCAGCATCCCTATGCTGTTCAGATCACGACTAACAGAACAAATAAATTCCAATCTTCCTTTGTCCTCATGACCTCCCGTGATTGGAACAAGCTCCCTGCGTCTATCTTCCCCAAAACCTACAATCTTCAGACTTTCAAGTCTAACCTCAACAGGCATCTTCTCAGTTCCCGCAGTTGAGTTTCCCCTTTATGCTTCTCCTTTTGTTTTTATTTTCTTCCTGGCTGCATGTGACTATTGGTCATTATAGGTCTTCGGACCTTATGCACCCATTCACAAAAAAAAAAAAAAAAAAAAAAAAATTTGAAAACTTGCTTTTTATTAATGGCGTTTATTTGATAAGTATTACATTTTTCAGAAATAGCTTGGCTTGAATTTACAACAGGAATGCCATTTGAAGAATTATTATTAATAATGTATGAATTTGAATGGTTATGTGCAGATTCTAATGCGCGAGCCTGATCATAAGCTTGTGTGAGCGTAAGGGTATAATTTTTTAAAAGCCGTTGCCGTATATGTGAAGATGAGAGTCCTCTAATAAAAGAATTCCTGATAAATTCATCTCTATTTTGATCGGCAGTAACGGCCTGGAAATTGCATGTTTTGCTGGGAGTTTTTAAATTTTGCAAGTATTGCATTCACTAATGAATTCATATACAGATGGAGAAAGGTGATTAATAAGAAGATTTAATTTTACCGTGGCAGCGTCAGCATCACCAGTTTTCAGGGCAACTGATATAAAATTAACAAAAGCCAGAATTTCCATTCTTTAGCAACCATAGGAGAATTAGGATCCGTTTCGAATTTATCAGGCCATAGTAATTTATCCATATTTGATTATAATTTTTGTTAAATAAATTGTAAATATATATATATATAATAAATAGAGGAGAGGAATTCAATAAAACACGAGATAACCTTAGTATAGGCTTTATTTAACAAAAATTAAGCAATAATGATTATAAACATAGGCGTAGCCAGAAATTTTTGATGGGGGGGGGGGGGGGGGTTAGGATTATTTCTCCCCCCACCCCCCACCCCGACTAATAGGACAGTATAAGGCGTCTAATGAAATATATGACTAGCCACTTACCCCCCCCCCCCCCCCGAGAGGTGGCTCGGGCCCGCCCTTTCTTAATTAAGTGCCGCAATTTTTCAATCAACTCGTATCAGGCAATAAATAATGCAAATCTCTTAATTTTATGTATATAGCCCTAAAATACCGGGGTGTCTCTCTAAATGTTTCTCTTGACAAGACTCCTATCTCAGACCTCTTTAAGAAAAAAAATAAAAAATTTATTTATATAATAATTTTTATTATTTTTCATTTGCGAGATTTAATCAATTTTAAGCGGCTTTAATTTTTTATAAAGCATAACAAAAATCAATTCTTTTCAATGGGAAAATTCTGAATTTTCTCGAAATTTTTGCGTTTTATTTAATTTTTTTTTTTTTAAGCTAGAGAAAATTATTATATTTTACTTTCTCTTACCCTATATATGAAATATATAGAGAGAAAAAGTATTTTGTATTATAGAGCTTAAATATCTAGTCATGGCTTGGGTCCAATGGGGGGGGTTTGAACCCCCAAAACCCCCCGTGGCTACGCCAATGATTATAAACAATATTAATTAATTACATTATTATTAATTAGGTAATAATGGTTTATTATTATCACATCTAGAATGAATAACTAAATGTTTCGTGAGATTAGATTTGAAATTAAATTGTTTTGAACAAATCTCACATTTAAATGGTTTTTGTTCAGAATGAATAAGTAAATGAGTCGAGATATCAGATTTGCGTTTAAATTGTTTTAAACAAATCTCACATTTAAAAGGTTTTTGTTCAGAATGAATAAGTAAATGAGTCGTGAGTTGAGATTTGCGTTTAAATTGTTTTAAACAAATCTCACATTTAAATGGTTTTTGTTCAGAATGAATAACTAAATGAGTCGAGAGATCAGATTTGAGTTTAAATAGTTTTGAACAAATCTCACATTTAAATGGTTTTTGTTCAGAATGAATAAGTAAATGAGTCGTAAGTTGAGATTTGCGTTTAAATTGTTTTAAACAAATCTCACATTTAAATGGTTTTTGTTCAGAATGAATAACTAAATGAGTCGAAAGATCAGATTTGCGTTTAAATTCTTTTGAACAAATCTCGCATTTAAATG
This sequence comes from Euborellia annulipes, assembly GCA_023213315.1. NCBI lineage: Eukaryota > Metazoa > Arthropoda > Insecta > Dermaptera > Anisolabididae > Euborellia > Euborellia annulipes. Next base: position 98,680 of record JAKCPI010010439.1, read on the forward strand.
GCTTTTGCCCAGAATGAATAAGTAAATGTTGCGTGAGTACATATTTGCGTTTAAATTGTTTTGAACAAATCTCACATTTAAATAGTTTTTGTTCAGAATGAATAACTAAATGAGTCGTGAGATGAGATTTGCGTTTAAATTGTTTTAAACAAATCTCACATTTAAATAGTTTTTGTTCAGAATGAATAACTAAATGAGTCGAGAGATCAGATTTGCGTTTAAATTGTTTTGAACAAATCTCACATTTAAAAAGTTTTTGTTCGGAATGGATAACTAAATGAGTCGAGAGATAAGATTTGCGTTTAAATTGTTTTGAACAAATCTCACATGTAAAAGATTTTTCAGAAAGTATTTTTGTCTTGGTCAGTGACGTGTTCTGATACCTTTTTATAGAATTTGACCGATTTCTTTTATTTTCATCCTTTTTCTTGGAATCTTCCTCTTTGTTTTTTTCAAACAATTTCTTTTCTTTTTCTGAAAATAAAAAAAGCATATTAAATAAAAAACGACATTATGAAATTTCTAAATTGCTTTTACTTTTACCTTTCTTTGAGTGTGCTTTTAGAAAATTCAATTTTCTTTTATCTAAGCTTTGATTGACGTGTGATAGACATTTCTTGGAATGTTTCCAGAGAAAATATAAATTAATAAAGTTGGTTTTACAGATTACACAAGGAAAGACTGGACCTAGTAGAAAAAAAAAGTTATTTAAACAATTATACAATGTTCAATTAAATTCTATAAAAATGTGGTGTGGCTGTCGCACAGCACACAACTTTCGATTACCGAAGGTAAGAGTTCTGTGCTATTTCACACCAGATTTTTTGTATATCTTTATATATATATCTATTTAGTTTCCGACATTACGGTACATTTGAATCCAAGATGTATAATTTTTTTTTTTTTTTTTTATAAAAAAACATTCACACATTTTTCTCATTCACACTCACATTCACACACACATTTACACAGTCTTTTCGGCAACTTAGGCCATTTAAGACTTTGACGATAACCGTTGTAATATATATTATCTATTGTGAGTTCAGGCATTTCTATTTAAGCCATCTGGTATCCAAATGGCTTAAATAAAATCATCGGACTGCCTGGGTCCGAACCCGCGACGTTTGGTATAGGAGGGAGGCGCGCTACCTACTATGCCACACCCGGGGGCGATGTAAAATTTATAAACATGGGAAAATATTTATATTTTGTTACCATGGCAACCATTTTTTCTTCCGTACTAGTACTCTTTGGCCGATTTTGTTTAAAAGCTTCGTGTAACCTCCCAGGGGGTGTCTAACTTGGGTAAATATAAAATTTCAACCTCCTAGCACTTTTCATTCTTGAGATATTTTGTTAACAGACAGATCATGTCAAGAAAATCACTTTTTTGTATTCATGGGACCTCAAAACGTGTATATCCATCAAAATCTCGACATCGAATTTTTAGCATGAATCCAATACTTTCTATATAGTGTATATGTATATTAACACATATATATAGGTAAGAGAAGGTAGCATTTAATTGAGAGCTTTTAATATCGTGTCTGTCCCCAGGCTACAAAGCATCATTCGTTGTAAGGAGATTTTAGCCTTAAGAGGAAATTGAGATATAAAGATCCAAATAATATAGTCACATCTATTAGAAGAAGAAATTCTTGTCTAGTCTTTTTTTTAATAGAAATCTTTTATTATAGAAAAAAGTAAAAAGTGATAATTTTATTCTGAACATCCATCGTTGATTCTTTGAATAGTGGGTGGGCAAAGTTGTTCGCTCTGTTTTGAGTTGGAAGCTGATGGTTTTTAAGGATGTTCTGTTGTTTGCCGCCACCAGGGGATTTCCCCAAAGTAAAATTATAAAGGCTTGTAATTTTAAAATGTTTATTAATTTTATAAACACTGAGGTTATAGAATACAAACTACTACACTGATGGTATTAAGATAAAAACATTATAAAGAGTATGGTATGTAATAGAGTTGTTCTTGGTACGCACTCTGATGGTATATTGTTACGTTCCCGCACCCCTGGAACCCGGGGGGGGGGGGGGGGGGGGATGGTTGGTTCGCGCGACCCTGAGCGCTTGCCACCCCCGGGTAGGGAATGCAAGAGGGGAACATATGAAGCAGAAATGGAGGAGAAAGACATGAGTGGAGTCTCCAGTAGAGTCTCAAAGAGAGTGTCCGATTGAATTGGTCGTAAAGACATTGCGCCCCAGTCACCCCGAAGCGTGGGTTCAACCAATCATACAAAAAATAAATATCTAAAAGAATTAGTAAAAGTTTGTTTTACCCTCCCCATAACTTGTCGGAACCAAAGGAGACCTGCGTCGAGGAGTGCAACCAGGGATTTTCACCTTCGAGGTCATCTGCGCGACGATCGGAGGTGTAAAATCGCAACAATATTGTCTCTTGCTTGCTCTCTGGGCCTTAGATAGGTATTTTTGCTATCATGCGGTGAAGATTCTGATTTGACTTTGCACATATCGCATTTAATTTCCCCACGAGAAATAATTTTTGATGATATTGTGAATATCTAATTAATTTCCCATTGCTTAGAGAACTGAATCAGAGATGAGTTTCAAATTCTCGCTGATTAAGAGTCTGGTCAAGATATATAACTCTGACTACCTGCATTTGTTAAATGTTAGACGAATCTGTTTATTAGATTAAGTCTAGAAGGCAGGTGATTCGTCTGGGCGATGTCTGTTTTTTACTTTCTCTTACCTCTATATATATGTTAATATATATAGAGAGAGAAAGTATTGGATTCATGTCAAAAATTCGATGTAGAGATTTTGATGGATCTTCACGTTTTGAGGTCCCCTGAATCCAAAAATGTGGTTTTCGCAACATGGTCTGTCTGTGTGTCTGTCTGTGGGTGTCTGTGTTCACTTTTAAGCATGAAGGAATTGAGCTGAGGCTGAAATTTAAAATATAAGTTAAGCACCCCTCCGGACCGGGAAAATAAGCTTTTTATCAAAATCGGCCAGAGTACTAGTACTTTATTGATGTACGTCTTCGAATTTTGACCACGTCTTCGGAGTTTGGAACCACTGTGCGTTGGAACAAAATCGAACAGAGTTCTACTACTTTTGGAGATTTTTTTATTCTTCACTTTTCAAAATAATAATGACAATTTAGATCAATATTCATAAATAAATTATTTTTTAGATATTCTTTAAAATGTATATATGTATATATTCCAAGCCAATTCCAATGTTATTAGAAAGCAAACGTTTGATATAAATAAAAATGCTCAAAAGGTTAGAAAACGAATTAAATTTAAATGTATTGTTAAATATATTTTATATTTAAGTTCTTTGAATAATTATTTAAAAAGAAAACAAATAAATAAATAAATAACAGGTAAAAAAATCTGGTGTGACTGGCGCACAGCACACAACTTTCTCTTACCTTCGGTAATCGAAAGTTGTGTACTGTGCTTGTCACACCAGATTTTTCGTGTCGAAATATATTTAGTTCCCGACAGTACGGAACATATGAATTCAGATGTAAAATTTATAAGTATGGGAAAATATTTATATTTTGTTACCATGGCAACCATTTTTCCTATCTTTCCTATGAAACACAAGAGTAAAGTGGTCTTCAGAAGATTTCAATCGCAAAATGAGAATATACATTTTAAAGAGCATCTAAAAAATAATTGATTTTTGAATTTTAAAAAAAATCGTTGGAGCAAATTTTGAGAAAATCGAAAAAAACTGAAAAAATACATCAGTAAAGTACTAGTACTCTTTGGCCGATTTTGATTAAAAGCTTATTTTTCCGGTCCCAGGAGGTGTTTAACTTAAATATAAAATTTCAACCTCGTAGCTCAATTCCTTCATCCTTAAAATTGAACACACACCCACCCACCCACCCACAGACAGACCATGTCACGAAAACCACTTTTTTGAATTCAGGGGACCTCAAAACGTGAAGATCCATCAAAATCTCGACATCGAATTTTTGACATGAAACCAATACTTTCTCTCTATATATATATTACATATATACATAGGTAAGAGAAAGTAAAAATGAAAGGGTTATAAAAATAAAATGAATTACCAATATGGATTGGATACTTAATATCTTCATTTGAGAGGTCTTCTTGCTTGATTACTGACATCTTTTCGCTTATTTAATAGCAATTTACTAGAGAGAATTGAACTATTTAATAATTAAAACAAACAGAAAATTAATGTTAAGAAAGATCCATAGAATAAAACGAAAAATAAAACGATGAATCAGGCTTGGAACCAGGGACAGGGAATGGAAACTTCTATAGGGGAATTGAAACCCTTCGTTCTAGACTGACACAGTCGCCACTCGAGGCGCTAGTAGCGATGATGTCAAATTTTAAAATGAATTATTTTGTAGACGAGACAATCCTATTATTCCAGGCTAGCAGTTTTTAAAATAAAGTTCCTCTCTTAGTTGCTGAAAATATCTTTATGACTCTCTGAGATCTTGTTTATTAATTCAACAAATATTACGGTTAATCTTTACTATAAAGTTCGCTCCCACCAGAGAGCGCTGGCTTACATTTGACTAGTTCTTTTTTTGACATTAGATCTTCGTTCATGATTCTTTAGTTCGTGCGCGCTATTTGTTTTCTCCCTGGTTTTATCACTAACGATTGCCCACGGGGCGTGGTGTAGAGGTTAGCGTGCTAACCTCATATACCAAACGTCGCGGGTTCGGACCCCAGGCAGTCCGATGATTTTATTTAAGCCATCTGGATACCAGATGGCTTAAATAAAAATGCCTGGACCCCTAATATATATAAATTCATAAATAACGGTATCGTAAATGTCTTATATGGCCTGAGCTGCCGAAAAGACAGTGTGAATGTGTGTGTGAGTGTGAGTGTGAATGAGAAAAAAGTGTGAATGTCTTTTAAAAAAAAAAAAAAAAATCACTAACGATTCATTAGCTTTTTTTTTCTAAAGACTTTATAGTAAAGATTTATATTTTTTATCTAAAAACTTTATAGTAAAGATTAACCATTCGTTTTAATGCCATGTGGTGTAAAATCCATTAATATATGAATCATCAAGATTTAAAAAAATTCAAAAGTAATATTTGTTGAATTAAAATTAATATTAACCTTGACTTGAAACAAGATCTCAGAGAGTCATAAAGATATTTTCAGCAATTATATTTTAAAATTTGACATCATCGCTACTAGCGCCTCGAGTGGCGACTGTGTCAGTCTAGAACAAAGGGTTTCAATTCCTCCTATAGAAGTTTCCATTCTCTGTCCCTGGTTCATCGTTTTATTTTCAGAGCGTTCCTAACATCCATCAATTTTCTGTTTGTTTTAATTACTAAATAGTCCAATTCTCTCTAGTAAATTGCTATTAAATAATCGAAAAGATGTCAGTAATCAAGCAAGAAGACCTCTCAAATGAAGATATTAAGTATCCAATCCATATTGGTAATTCATTTTATTTTTATAGCTCTTTCTCTTTTTTACCTGTCATTTATTTATTAATTTGTTTTCTTTTTAAATAATTATTCAGACAACTTAAATAAATTTAATTCGTTTTCTAAACTTTTGAGCATTTTTATATGAATAGGCTCCTATGCTAAAGATAGGTAAAAACAGTATCAACATCTCAGAGCTGATTTATTCGTATGTTTTAGAAATATTCTTAAAAATTAATAATTAATAGTGCCGGACACTTACCACCGGCCATAATCCTTACGAGGCGCTTCAAAGCTCCCGAAAAGATTATGTAACTTTACTTATATTCTCATTCTTGATTTTTATGTATGATATTCAGGGGGCTATTTCAATACTATAAGTAGATAGTTTTATAACATAGCTTTATAAATAAAAATTAATGTTATTAATGGTCACACGAAGCTTTTGAACAAAATCGGCCAAACTTCAATGATGATGATAATGAAGTTTGAAAAAAATAAAAAATCGAAGCTTGCTTATTAATACATAATGATTAATATTGACATAAATTATTTTTACATTTTCACTTAATAAATTTTCTTGTGTTTTTACTTATTATAAAACGCCAATAAACTAATGTACTATTTTATTAAATTAATTTCTGTTCGTTTGTACATAATTTGCATTACGGGTTCAAAAGTATTAATATTTTATTATTCTATAATTATCTTTAAAAACTATCTACTTATTTTGTTCGCGCTCAGTCGCATAACGACACTTGAGGTGTGTCTGGGGGGATTTTTGGCCACTCTGATTGGTCTGGCTTAGGGTTGGTCGAATCGATTTCGATTTTAATCGAAAATCGATTTTGAGCTTCGATTTTCGATTAAAATCGAAATTGATTCAGTGTTTTACAAAAATCGAAAAAATCGATTTTTGACGGCCGATTTTCGATTTTCGATTTTCCAAGAAAGTGATTTTAGCGACATGATCTGTCCGTCTCTGTTCAATTTTAAGCTTGAAGGATTTGAGCTATGAGGTTGGAATTTAAGATAGACACCCCCTGGAGCGAGAAAATAAGCGATTAATTAAAATTGGCCAAAAAGTACTAGTACTTTACTGAGGCAGTTTTTCAGGTTTTTTTGATTTTCTTAAAAATAGCCCCAACGATTTTGATTAAAATTCAAAAATCAATTATTTTTTAGATGCTCTTTAAAATGTATATTCTCATTTTAAAGTACACTTTACTCTTGTATTTCATAGGAAAGATAGGAGAATTTGTTGCAATGATAAGGGGCAAAATATAAATATTTCCCCATGTTTATAAATTTTAATCTTGAATTCAGCCCTCGGGGCTTGGTGTAGTGGTGCTATCCTCGCTAACCTCGTATACCAAAAGTCGTGGGTTCGGACCCCAGGCAGTCCGATGATTTTATTTAAGCCATTTGGATACCAAATGGCTTAAATAAGAATGCCTGGACCCCTAATATGTGTGTATTATCAATAACGGATATCGTATATCGTAAAAGTCTTAAATGGCCCAAGTTGCTGAGAAGACTGTGTGAATGTGTGTGTGAATGAGAAAAAAAGGGTGTTTAAAAAAAAAAAATCTTGAATTCAAATGTACCTTAAGCTTACTGTCAGAACCTAAATATATGTGCACACAAAAATCTGGTGTGACAAGCACAGAACACAACTTTCGCGTACTGAAGATAAGAGAAAGTTGTGCTGTGCGACGAGTCCCACCAGATTTTTTAATAAATATAGAAGCTGATGTTTGGTTCTCTTGGTTTGTTAAAATTTACGTTATAACGTTAAAACTTAAGTTATAAAGACTAAATATGTTATACCATATACAATGTGTTGGTTTTTATAGAAGTTACAAAGACTGAATAAATTGATTTGGGCATCAGTAATGCACCGTTCTATTTTTCTTGTTCCACAAACCGCTTGAAAATCGTAAGCAGAACCTTAAAATCAACTTATGGGTAGGGATACGGTATCGAAAAAAAAGTATCGATACTTGTACTTGGTATCGTATCGAAAGGAAAGTATCGATACCAGGAAGTATCGGATGAAAAGTATCGATACCGGTAGGTATCGAGTATTTTTTGAAGTATTGAGTATTTTTCCTCTTTTTTTAAGTTTTTTCGGCATCTTAGGCTCCTGACGTCGTTCAAAGGGCCCAACGGAAGATCAGTGGGGTATACAGGTGCCCTCAAAGTAATGAGCACCAGGAGGACGGGGCGGGGCTTTCTTAACCAAAATACGGATTTCGCCAAAATAAATGTCTGTCCCTTTTCACTGGTCTACAAAAATGAACTTTTTTTTTTCACAAGAATAAAGATATAGATATGAGATTCTAGAAATATTTTTCATAAATTCAAATATCATTTCAGTTTTTTCCCAACAGGCACACTTTTAGAGATATATAGAAAAATAAATTTTAATAGAAAAGTGCTCTAAATGGGCTCTTATTTTGAAATTTCAAGATTTTTTTAAAGACACTCATTAAAAATATGCAGATAGTTTTAATACATATAAAGTCTGAGCCCAATAATTTAGACGTGCAACAAACGGCTTGAAATTTAGAAAAATCGAGTTTTTTAAGTTTTTAAAAAAATCTTGAAAATTCAAAATAAGAGCCGTTTTAGAGCACATTTTCTATTAAAGTTTTTTTTTCTCTATATCTCTAAAACTGTGCCTGATGGAAAAATTCTAACTACATATCTGAATTCATTATAAAAAATCTGGTGTGACTGGCGCACAGCACACAACTTTCTCTTACCTTCGGTAATCGAAAGTTGTGTACTGTGCTTGTCACACCAGATTTTTTGTGTCGACATGTATTTGTTTCCGACAGTACGGTTCATTCTAGGGTTCGTAGATTCGGAGGCTGAATCGATTTTCGATTTTTAAAATCGAAACCAAATAATCGATTTTTAAAAAAATCGATTTTTGCCTTAAAAAATCGATTTTAATCGATTTTCGATTTTTGTACAAAAAATTTTTCACTATGCCCATAAGTTGATTTTAAGGTTCTGCTTACGATTTTTCAAGCGGTTTGTGGAACAAGAAAAATAGAACGTTGCATTACAGATGCCCAAATCAATTTATTCAGTCTTTATAACTTCTTTAAAAACCAACACATTGTATATGGTATAACATATTTAGTTTTTTTAACTTAAGTTTTAACGTTATAACGTAAATTTTAACAAACCAAGAGAACTAAACATCAGCTTCTATATTTCTTAAAAATCTGGTGGGACTCGTCGCACAGCACAACTTTCTCATTTGGCTTAAATAAAATCATCGGACTGTCTGGGGTCCGAACGCGCGACTTTTGGTATACGAGGTTAGCATGCTAACCACTACACCAAGCCCCGAGGGCTGAATTCAAGATTAAAATTTATAAACATGGGGAAATATTTATATTTTGTTACCATTGCAACAAATTCTCCTATCTTTCCTATGAAATACAAGAGGAAAGTGTACTTCAAAATGAGAATATATTATACATTTTAAAGAGCATCTAAAAAATAATTGATTTTTGAATTTTAATCAAAATCGTTGGGGCTATTTTTAAGAAAATCAAAAAAACCTGAAAAACTACTTCAGTAAAGTACTAGTACTTTTTGGCCAATTTTAATTAACCTCTTATTTTCTCGCTCCAGGGGGGTGTCTAACTTAAATTCCAACCTCATAGCTCAAATCATTCAAGCTTAAAATTGAACACAGACGGACAGATCATGTCGCTAAAATCACTTTCTTGGAAAATCGAAAATCGAAAATCGGCCGTCAAAAATCGATTTTTTCGATTTTTTTCAAAACACTGAATCGATTTCGATTTTAATCGAAAATCGAAGCTCAAAATCGATTTTCGATTAAAATCGAAATCGATTCGACCAACCCTAGTTCATTCGATTTTCAAGATGTAAAATTTATAAGTATGGCAAAATATTTATATTTTGTTACCATGGCAACCATTTCTCCTATCTTTTCTATGGAGTACAAGAGTAAAGTGGTCTTCAGAAGATTTCAATAGCAAAATGAGAATATACATTTTATTGAGAATCTAAAAAATAATTGATTTTTGAATTAAAAAAAAAATCGTTGGAGCGAATTTAGAGAAAATCGAAAAAAACTGAAAAAGTGCATCAGTAAAGTACTAGTACTCTTTGGTCGATTTTGTTCAAAAGCTTCTTGTCACGTCTCAGGAGGGTGCCTAACTTAAATATAAAATTTCAACCTTCTAGCTCTTTTCGTTCTTGAGATATTTTGTTCACAGACACACACACACACACAGACACACAGACAGACCATGTCGCGAAAACCACTTTTTTGGATTCAGGGGACCTCAAAACGTGAAGATCCATCAAAATCTCGACATCGAATTTTTGACATGAAACCAATACTTTCTCTCTCTATATATATTAACATATATATAGAGGTAAGAGAAAGTAAAAAATGTTCTAAATTCACTAATCAGATTTCTTGTGAAGAAAACCTTGTCGACCAGGATTTTTATTAGTTTATATATTGGCCTTTCCATGTAATATTTGCGCACTTTTAAATTTAGTAAATACAGTTTACAATATAAAAAAAAATTAAATTAAAAATTTAATGTCATTAAATGAAAGGGTTTTTATTAAAAAGTATCAAATTTTCCATTATTAATAAATAATTATTAGGAATCTGATGGAATAAAGTCTATCCCACAAATATCGACCATCTGTTATATATCAACTTACTATTTATATCAAGAGAAAAAAGAATATGCGATATTCTTTGGCAGAATCGCAATTAAAATATTTATTTAACGTTTAAAGTCTATCTATAAGGCCTAGGATGCCGAAAAAACTAAAAAAAAAAATGATATTTGAATGAGTACTTTTCATTCGATACCGACAATCAAGTACTCATATTAGTAAAGTATCGAAAGAAAAGTATCGAGTAAAAAAGTACTAGTATCGAAACAAAAGTATCGATACCAGTAAGTATCGATACTTTTTTCGTGTCCCTACTTATGGGCATAGTGAAAGATTTTTTGTAAAAAAATCGAAAATCGATTAAAATCGATTTTTTAAGGCAAAAATTGATTTTTTTAAAAATCGATTATTTGGTTTCGATTTTAAAAATCGAAAATCGAAAATCGATTCAGCCTCCGAATCTACCAACACTAGTCTGGCTGCTTACAAAAAGTCTTGAAATAGTTCCCTGAATCTCATATATAAAAATCAAGAATTAGTAAAGTTAGTACTGTTTTTACCTATGTTTGGCACTTGGTTACCTATAAATTGGCCCACGGGCCAAGCTTGCAAGTATGCATGGTTACACTCAAAGTACTTACTAATACTACTTTATCCCATACATTTTATTTGTGAGAAAATGAGTTAGGTCTGGGAACTCTGGGATCATAGACTTTGGGGAAAGTATAAATCCCCTGGTGGCGGCAAACAACAGAACATCCTTAAAAACCATCAGCTTCCAACTCAAAACAGAGCGAACAACTTTGCCCACCCACTATTCAAAGAATCAACGATGGATGTTCAGAATAAAATTATCACTTTTTACTTTTTTCTATAATAAAAGATTTCTAATAAAAAAGAGAATAGACAAGAATTTCTTCTTCTAATAGATGTGACTATAGTATTTGGATCTTTATATCTCAATTTCCTCTTAAGTCTAAAATCTCCTTACAACGAAACAAGCCTTTGTAGCCAGGTGACAGACACAATATTAACAGCTCTCAATTAAATGCTACCTTCTCTTACCTATATACAGTATATATATGTTAATATAAATATACACTATACCGGGTGGGCCAATAGTGCGTGGACGGAAGATTGTGGGCTTATTAACGGACATTTTTAATGTTTGTTGATCGTATATAATGTGGGGCCTTTAGGGCTACAAATTAAAAATATTTTCGTTCCAATTGCACTTTTTATACAGGGTGACAAAGTTATGTTTTTTTAAATGGAACGCCCTGTATATTATTGCATATTTGGATTCTACGGCCAATTTTAGTATGACTTTATGTCATGCAATGTATTCCAAACCAAACCGTTTAGCCGCGGGTTAATCGGGTTTTTGTGAAAAAACTGCTGTCTGAAAAAAAATTGAATATCGCGCGAACTATAAGACTTAGGGGACTGTTCTTTTGTGATGTCACTAATCATGAAATGTACTAATGAAGGCCAGATGGGTAACCCGGAATTATTCTTATGTTGGGAGATATGGCCATTCCAATTTGGAAAATTTCAAACATGGATAACTTCCTTATTTCAAATGAACATGTTACTTTTTTTGATGCCAAGGGACGTGAAATTTAATTTTCTTTCTAATGAGATAAGGTTGTATATATCTATCTTTAGTAGTTTTCTTTTTATTACAAAATATCTGATAACGAAAAAAAAAATACATTTATTATAGACAAAACCATTTTAAAAAACAAACCAAACGCAAACAAAATTGTAATAAATGGAAAAGATATGCTAAATATTCGAAAATGTATTTAAATTTCCCTTAAAATCATTTATTTGAATTTCTCGAAAAAGAAATTAGGGTTATGTTTAGGTTAGGAGGTGCGCCATCTTGTTGAAAAATCATAACCCGAATTTGAGCAAGCGGGACTTATTTGAGGAGTTCAAGTAAATGATTTTAAGGGAAATTTAAATACATTTTCGAATATTTAGCATATCTTTTCCATTTATTACAATTTTGTTTTGCGTTTGGATTTGTTTTTTAAAATGGTTTTGTCTATAATAAATATTTTTTTTTTTCGTTATCAGATATTTTGGAATAAAAAGAAAACTACTAAAGATAGATATAGACAACCTTATCTCATTAGAAAGAGAATTAAATTTCACGTCCCTTGGCATCAAAAAAAGTAGCATGTTCCATTTGAAATAAGGAAGTTATCCATGTTTGAAATTTTCCAAATTGACATGGCCATATCTCCCAACATAAGAATAATTCCGGGTTACCCATCTGGCCTACATTAGTACATTTCATGGTTAGTAACATCACAAAAGAACAGTCCCCTAAGTCTTATGGTTCGCGCGATATTCAATTTTTTTTCAGACAGCAGTTTTTTCACAAAAACCCGATTAACCCGCGGCTAAACGGTTTGGTTTGGAATACATTGCATGACATAAAGTCATACTAAAATTGGCCGTAGAATCCAAATATGCAATAATATATAGGGCGTTCCATTTAAAAAAACATAACTTTGATATGGGTCACCCTGTATAAAAAGTGCAATTGGAACAAAAATATTTTTAATTTGTAGCCCTAAAGGCCCCACATTATATACGATCAACAAACTTTAAAAATGTCCGTTAATAAGCCCACAATCTTCCGTCCACGCACTAATGGCCCACCCGGTATAGAAAGTATTGGATTCATGCTAAAAATTTGATGTCGAGATTTTGATGGATATACACGTTTTGAGGTCCCATGAATACAGAAAAGGGATTTTCTCGACATGGTCTCCACATGGTACCCAAGTTAGATACCCCTTTGGAACGTTTTTTATTATTTTTTTTTTTTATTTTTTTTTTGTTTTGGCTTTCCCGCCATAACAATATAAATACAAAAAACATTATTAAGGTGCGTACACATCTGCGCTCTCTCCGCTCGCGAGCACCATGTTCGATATATTAGTACGGGTTTTGAGATGCTCGCGAGCTGCTCAAACCCGTACTAATCTAACGAACATGGTGCTCGCGAGCGGAGCAGAGCGCACATGTGTACGCACCTTTACAAAAACATGAATACAAAAAACAAAATAGCAATAACATAATAATAATAAAAACATTATAAGAATAGCCAAAGTAGATAATACATCTTATGAAAAATATATATAGCAAAAACATTATAGAAAAGACATTAATAAAATAACATAATATAATCAGAGCACAATTTGGTTGCTTCTGACAAAATCAAACAAGGCCGAAAGGGTTTCAGATTGAGGATTTTGAATCAATTTTGAAAGGTTAGGCGGGTCATTAAAATGCGGCAGAATTTTGTTGGAACGTTACATTTGAACAAAATCGGCCAAAGAGTACTAGTACGGAAGAAAAAATGGTTGCCATGGTAACAAAATATAAGTATTTTCCCATGTTTATAAATTTTACATCTTGGATTCAAATGTACCGTAATGTCGGAAACTAAATATTCTATATATACAAAAAAATCTGGTGTGAAATAGCACAGAACTCTTACCTTCGGTAATCGAAAGTTGTGTGCTGTGTGACAGCCACACCAGATTTTTATAGAATTTAATTGAACATTGTATAATTGTTTAAATAACTTTTTTTTTCTACTAGGTCCAGTCTTTCCTTGTGTAATCTGTAAAACCAACTTTATAAATTTATATTTTCTCTGGAAACATTCCAAGAAATGTCTATCACACGTCAATCAAAGCTTAGATAAAAGAAGATTGAATTTTCTAAAAGCACACTCAAAGAAAGGTAAAAGTAAAAGCAATTTCATAATGTTGTTTTTTATTTAATATGCTTTTTTCATTTTCAGAAAAAGAAAAGGAATTGTTTGAAAAAAACAAAGAGGAAGATTCCAAGAAAAAGGATGAAAATAAAAGAAATCGGTCAACTTCTATAAAAAGGAATCAGAACACGTCGCTGACCAAGACAGAAATACTTTCTGAAAAATCTTTTTCATGTGAGATTTGTTCAAAACAATTTAAACGCAAATTTCAACTCTCGTCTCATTTAGCTATTCATTCTGGACAAAAACCATTTAAATGTGAGATTTGTTCAAAACAATTTAAACGCAAATCTAATCTCACGAAACATTTAGTTATTCATTCTGAACAAAAACCATTTAAATGTGAGATTTGTTCAAAACAATTTAAACGCAAATCTAATCTCACGAAACATTTAGTTATTCATTCTGAACAAAAACCATTTAAATGTGAGATTTGTTTAAAACAATTTAAACGCAAATCTAATCTCACGAAACATTTAGTTATTCATTCTGAACAAAAACCATTTAAATGTGAGATTTGTTTAAAACAATTTAAACGCAAATCTAATCTCACGAAACATTTAGTTATTCATTCTGAACAAAAACCATTTAAATGTGAGATTTGTTCAAAACAATTTAAACTCAAATTTCAACTCTCGACTCATTTAGTTATTCATTCTGAACAAAAACCTTTTAAATGTGAGATTTGTTCAAAACATTTTAATCAGAAACATTATCTCACGCAACATTTAATTATTCATTCTGGACAAAAACCATTTAAATGTGAGATTTGTTCAAAACAATTTAATCTCAAATCTAATCTCACGAAACATTTAGTTATTCATTCTGAACAAAAACCTTATAAATGTGAGATTTGTTCAAAACAATTTAAATGCAAATCTAATCTCACGAAACATTTAGTTATTCATTCTGAACAAAAACCTTATAAATGTGAGATTTGTTCAAAACAATTTAAACGCAAATTACAACTCTCGACTCATTTAGTTATTCATTCTGAACAAAAACCTTTTAAATGTGAGATTTGTTCAAAACAATTTAAACGCAAATCTGATATCTCGACTCATTTAGTTATTCATTCTGAACAAAAACCATTTAAATGTGAGATTTGTTCAAAACAATTTAATCAGAAATCTCATCTCTCGACTCATTTAGTGATTCATTCTGAACAAAAACCTTTTAAATGTGACATTTGTTCCAAACAATTTAAACGCAAATCTCATCTCTCGACTCATTTAGTTATTCATTCTAGAGATATCAAATTAAAATAAATTGCCTATAAGGAGGAGTAGGAGTGTAGATGTTACGCATGATGGCCAAGATGGCTTTAAGTGTCTTAAAAAGTAACAAAAAAAAAAAATCATTGCGTGGTTTTATGAAATCACGATGCAAGTGAAACTTTTTTCGGTTCGTAGGCTTTTAACTGAAAATTTTCAGAAAATTATTCAATTAAGAGTATTAAAATCGCGTTTTTATTCTTAATAATTGGAATGATAATGGGAAATCAATTGGCGTATGTTAAATTAAAAACTGAGAAAAATATTTATTTAGTATTTGAATCATTTTAAGGTTGTTCGGACATTAAAGCACTTTAACTGATTAAAAGCTAATTTTTTAATATGTTATTAATCACTATCAAATACGTATAAAATAAAATTTTGAAGCAGATCTGACACAGGGTTATCGTGTAATTAATTTTTAAAAAATTGAAATTTAACATGTAGCCTATGGGGAATAACGACGAAACGCACACATATTGAATTAAATAGGCACCTTCTGCATCTGATACAAAAACAAAAAAACTTACATTTTATCAATTCCCTTCCGAGGAATACGTTAAACATAAAATCAAGAGTTTCTGCCCAACGCTTTTAAAGATATTTTAACAAGAAAGTCAAAAAATTCTCCAAAATGACAGTCGCTAATATTTAAAAATAATGAATTCTCGAGAGTCAGACCAGCCTGGCAACGTCGCATAACATAAGTGTCTTATCTCTATGTCAGTTACATTTTTTTTTTTTCAATTTTACAATATTTTTTCTCGCAAATCGTCCATTGTGTTTAAACTGATTTGCATTAAACATTGTAATATATTAAATAAAATAAAATTGAAGGCGTTTAAGATTTAAAATAGATAGTTGATGAATGCAATGTTGCCAGTTATATATTACGTGAAAAACTGCTCAAGTCGAAAGTCATTCATTTATTATTTTTGGTAATTAAATTATTAACTTAATCCATTTATAAACTATGATAGGTCACGACTAAATTATAATAAGGAATTTTGGCATTCAAATTTTTAATTTTATTTAAAAAAAAATTTAGATTCTATTATGACTTGCGATGTACTATCCGAACAACCTTAAATTATTTTATCAATTTAAAAATTGAAAAATTAAATCTCACAATTATTTTTTTATAATTCGTCATATATATTAAATTTCAACTTTCCTATTTTTGTCGTCATGACTTGTGACGTCATAACTTGTAGCGTCACGGCCTTTGACGTCACGGCTTGTAACGCGACATGCTGATAGAGAAACGAAAAAATTTGTGTCGATCAAAATAAAGTTTCACTTTAAAATACACTTATTACGAAAGTAATAATGGGTAAAAAATAGTAATGGCAAAATATTTATATTTTGTTACCATGGCAACCATTTCTCCTCTCTTCTCTATGAAGTACAAGAGTAAAGTGGTCTTCAGAAGATCTCAATGGCAAAATGAGAATATACATTGGAGCAAATTTTGAGAAAATCGAAAAAAACTGAAAAACTACATCAATAAAGTACTAGTGCTCTTTGTCCGATTTTGTATAAAAGCTTATTTTTACGCTCTCGGGGGGTGTTAAACTTATACGTGTATATCAAATTTCAGCCTCATAGCTCAATTCCTTCATGCTTAAAAGTGAACACCGACACACACACACACAGACAGACCATGTCGCGAAAAACTCGGTGTGTGTTCACTTTTAAGCATGAAGGAATTGAGCTATGAGGCTGAAATTTTTTATATATTAGTTAAACACCCCCAGGAAGCGTGAAAATAAGCTTTTAATCAAAATCGGCTAAACATATGTCGACACGAAAAATATGGTGGGACAAGCACAAAACACAACTTTTGATTACCGAAGGTAAGAGAAAGTTGTGTGTTGTGCGACAATCACACCAGATTTTTTGCATTCAGGATTCCCTCACCCGACGGCCCTTCGACTTCAACTCCTGAAATTAATATTAATCCCTCTTCCTCCGGACGTCCTCAGCGTGAACACCGGATACCCGCGCATTTAAGGGATTATCTAAATATTATTTAAATGGAATAAAGGAGGAGAATGTGATGGTAGCAACTATTTGAACAAGTCTGAAGTGAGCAACTTTAGATTTAATTAAAGCAACAATAGAAACAAATTTATTGACTCTGATTATTGTATTTTAATGCGACGTTTGTGTTAATAAAAACCTAAATGGTAATCTTGTGTTCTTATTCTCGCTATTACAAGTAACTAGACATGTAATTAAAATTTTAAAGTAGAATGGCCTATTTTCCTTCAGCACTCCCTGAACCCATTCCGCTCCTCGGACCGATCTAAAATCTCTCACTATCACCTACGAAATAAAAACTTTTCTAGATAGACCTCAATATTTTCTTTTGTAACTTTTTCATTAAAAGTTAATTTTTTTAACGCCTCTTTGAATTTAAAAATTCTTGAATGAATAAATATCAAGGGGTTTAAAAGTTTAGACTTTTTGTGTAATTGCCCCCCCCCCCCCCCCCCGAAATTTTTAATTCTTCTATTTCTTCAAATATTAACATGCTTTTTTGGATTTAAAATTCTTGAATGAATATCTATTAAGGGATTAAAAATTTAAAGATTTATTGTGCAATTGCCCCACCCCCGAAATTTTTATTTTAAAATTGTTGATTTTTTTAAATAGGTCCCTATCCGCATGATTTCATTTGCATTCCCGTTGGCCCGAATCAGTTTATTAAAGGGAAATTTAGGCTTGCTTCTTGCCCGTAATTTTCTCATGGCCTTCAAAACCCAGAGGCCGGGCCGGGCGAAAACTCAAATTTTAAACTTGAGTCATTGTATTTTCATTTAGGCAAAAATAATATGGTTTTAAAATTAAGAGAAAAACTACTGATCACGTACCGAGACGCCGCCCGCCAGGGCCAAGTTGAGATGGGCGAGGCGAAGCCGCGCCTTTCTCAACTTGTATAAATATAAGCCAAAAAGGGGATCAGCTGTTAGACTAGCCTGCCATCTATTGCAAGAATGCTGAACTAATTTGACAGTTGGTTTTTAAATAAATCATCTAAGCTTATTTTAAAAATTTCTTAATTAATATGTGATCAATAATAACAATAAATTCATTTTTAAATTTAAAAAAAAATTAAAGATTATTGGGACAGATTGTTTTTTTTTGTATTTGCTTGATAACAAAAAAATTAATTACTATAATTTTTTAATAAGTCATTAAAAAAATTATAGCTCGATGTCCCAATAATCTCTTATGAATTTAATTCATTTAAAAAAATCTGGTGTGACTGGCGCACAGCACACAACTTTCTCTTACCCTTCGGTAAGAGAAAGTTGTGCACCGTGCTGGTCACACCAGATTTTTTGTGTCGAGATATATTTAGTTTCCCATAGCACCTTAGTTTCAAACTTGCATTTTAAATGTTGACTGCTCCAAATAAACTATGGTTATTTTTCAAAATTTTAATCTCATATTTGGACATTTTATACACAATATAGAATCGTAAATAAATACAAAATTTCATAAGAATTGGAAAAAAAAATTTTAAATGCGTTAAAAGTTCCAAAGGGGACCAGACCCCCTTTTGAATCGAAATTAACATACAAATCCCCATAGGAAATTAACATTAGGCCTATGAGAGAAGGCGGAGAGACAGGCGATAATGTTTGCAAGTGAGAGAGAGAGAGAGAGAGAGAGTGATATGTTTTCCCGGAAACAATTAAAGACAGAAAAAAAAAAAAAAAAATGGGAATTTAAATAATAATTGATTTTTAATCTAATAAAAAGAAAAAGATTTAAATTCCGTTACCATGGCAACCAGTTCTATCTTTCCTATGAAGAACAAGAGTAAAGTGGTCTTCAGAAGATTTCAACGGCAAAATGAGAATATACATTTTAAAGATCATCTAAAAAATAGTTGATTTATGAATTTTAAAAAAAATCCTTGGAGGGAATTTTGAGAAAATCGAAAAAAACTGAAAAAGTACATCAGTAAAGTACTAGTACTTTTTGGCCGATTTTGTTCAAAAGCTTATTTTGAGATTCTTCAAAGGTACCTAGCTTAAATATAAAATTTCAACCTCCTAGCTCAATTCCTTCATGCTAAAAATCGTTACACACACACAGACCAATTTGCGGGACCCACTTTTTTGGACTCAGGGGACCTCAAAACATGTATATCCATCAAAATAGAAAAGAGGATTAGCAATTGACAGCAACGTTTATTTCTCTCTCTCGAATTTTTCAACTTTTGATTGGGTTTTTCTTGACCGATTTGGAATTATTTTTTATCATCTTATGCTGCTTAAAATCCTGCATCGACTGGTGTACATCACTTTCTACTTACAGTGCTCCTGGGGTACTCTTTTTTGCTAATTTCTCGATCGCTCGAGGTACATTTTTATTCCTTATTTAATTTTTCTATTCTCTTTAATCTGATAAAGAGGCCAGCTTATTTTTAAAATAGACTCAATTATTTTTTTTTAATTTTTATTTATTTTCCTTGCTTTCATTTCTCCTATAAATTATCTCTATTTTCATATTATTATTTTATTTTATTTTATTTATTCTTTTTCACCCTTCCAGGGGCTTCTTATCCTGATAAGCCCAGATAGCCCGCTGTGGCGCTTTACTTTATTCCCCCCACCCCTTCCATTTCATTTTCATATTTTATTTTTTTTTCTTCTTTCAATTTTTGTGGCCTTCCTAGTACTGCGCATGCGCAATGGTGGATGAGGACCCTGAGTGTGGCTCTTGTAGGAGAAAAATTAGAAATAAGTCTGTCAAATGCTCCAAGTGTTCTCTTTTTTTTCACCCAAGCTGTCACAAAAATCACAAAGTGATCAGTAAGGAGGGGCAAAGGGTGATCTGTGATAGTAACGATGACGACATCGATGACCCCGAGGCTGTTGAGGCTTGCAATGATCCTTCAGACCGGCCCGTCTTGCCCTTGTCTTTGAATGAAGTAACCAAATTGCAAGAATCGATTGTCTCCTACAAAACTGATATCATGAATATTATATCGGCTAGCACTGACATCGCCATCAAGAAGGAAGAGATTGAGTTGGCGCTGTGTTTTATTGAGCGAGCTGCCGGACAGCTGTCGACAGCCTATACTGACCTTGCTGATCTTAATTCATCCCAATCTTCGAGTGAGCGGTTGATTGAGCGGACTCTGAGTGCCTTCTCTCGTTCACAGGCCTTCAGGCACACTGTCAGTTCCCTAGTGGATGAGTCAATCAAGAGAATCGGCACTTCAACTTCCCCAACTTATGCCAGTGTCACCAAGCAGCCAGAATCGCGCGTCGAGATCCTTCCCGGAGCCTTCGTTCCCCTCCAGAAGACGACAAGTCTTGTTATCGGACCCAAACCCGAAGCAGCAGACAAATTTCAGTCGTCAGAGGAGACTCGATCGGCTGTTTTGAAGGCTATTAATCCTGCAGAGGCCGAGATGAACGTATGGAGACTGGTCAAGTCAAGAAACAAATCAGTCCGCATTGAAGCTTCAGCGGTAAATGTGGACAAACTCCAGAATCTCCCTGCTTTGAGTGAGTGTGGTCTCGAGCTTAAAAAGGACACCAAGATGCATCCGAGGTTGCTCATCATGGGTATCCCTTCCGATATGACACCTGAAGAGGTTCACAAAAATCTGGTCCACCAAAACCTCGAATCGGCTGATGCGGAGCATATCAAGATGATTTATAAGTACCCCACAAATGGGCGCAGCTTTGGGTCACATGTGATCGAGACCTCCCCTGAGATCAGGAATAAACTCCTTAGCAAGCCACGCACGTTTATTGGATGGTATCCCTGCCGTGTCACTGATCATATCACCGTGCTCCAGTGCTTCAGGTGTCTAAACTTCGGCCATAAAGCTGAAAAATGCAGCGCCCCGGCTCACTGTGCTTTCTGTGCAGGGAGTCACCAGATGAAAGATTGCCCCAATAGAGACAATGATCCAAAATGCTTTAACTGCCTGCAGGCGAAGTGCGAGTCTGTTGTGCACTCGGCATTGAGCAGCGAGGGGTGTCCCATCCGCAGGCGGAGGATTGCGGCGAAGGTAGGACTGATTAATTATGGGTGAAACGGGCTGGGTGTCATCGCGGGTCGCGACCCTGGTCACAGGTGAGCCTGACACTATTTTGTCCTCTAGTTCCCCCTCCCTCGAGACATCTGATTCAAATTTTGGAATCCGATCCGCCATCTCGGAATTTCCTGGAGCTTTAGCTATTGGACACATCAATGCGCAGAGCCTTATATCAAGTATCGATAGCTTACGCACTTACTTGTATCAATGTCCACTTCATGTTTTGGGTGTTTCCGAGACCTGGTTGCGAGGTTCTATTCCCCACTCCCTGATTGGGCTTGAGGGTTATAACTAGGGCTGGACGGTAATGGATTTTCATTACCGACCTCGATAATGAAAAAAAAACCGGTTTTTCTCGAAAGTCGGTAAAAAATTTTTACCGCCCGCGGAACCAAAGTTTGCCGCCGCGGAACATTTTTCGCGGAACCAAAATTTTTAAATTTTTCCCCGGCCGGAAAAATATTTTACCTTTTTTTAGAGAGCCAATTTTTTGCCGAAACATCTTTTTTTTTAGAGACTCCGATTTTTTGCCGAAACATTTTTTTCCCCAGCGGAACCAAAATTTTTCCTCGGCCGGAAAAATATTTTACCTTTTTTTAGAGAGCCAATTTTTTGCCGAAACATTTTTTTTTTTGCGGGACCAAAATTTTTCCCCGGCCGGAAAAATATTTTACCTTTTATTTAGAGACGCCAATTTTTTGCCGCCGCGGAACCACAATTTGGTTTGCCGCCGCGGAACATTTTTTTTCTCGCCGAACCAAAATTTTTTACCGCCCGAAAAAATAGGTTTTTACCGACTTTCGAAAAAAAACCGGTTTTTATCGAATTAGAGGTTCGTTACCGCGTTTTCGGTAAAAAATTTTTACCGGTTTTTACCGGTAAACCGGTTTACCGTCCAGCCCTAGTTATAACCTGGTTCGCAGTGATAGGGCTGGCAGACGGGGCGGTGGGGTTGGAATGTACATAAGATCTGATGTGAGATCCAGGGTGATCCTCGCATCATGTGAGGAGACAATCGAGTACCTCTTCGTTGAACTAGGTTTTAGTGGTTCATCGGTTATTGCTGGTGTTATCTATCGACCCCCTGCACCTTATTCTAGCATTCTCGACATTGAAGGCATTCTGGAATCTATGTCATCCCGTCACAATCATACCATTATTATGGGGGATTTTAACATCAATCTCTTGGCTCCTGATAACACCAACCTTAGGCAGCTCAGGGCTCTGACAGGCTCCTTGGGGTTCACCATCTTGCCCTCCGGCCCTACCCACTTCCCTCCTCACTCCATGCCCTCACTGCTTGATATCTGCTGGGTGCGGGATCCCTCCAGCGTATGCGGTTATAGAACTTTTGACGTTCCGGGTATATCTGCGCATTCCCTGCTTCTGTGCTTCTATAATATTCGCCATCCTAGGAACGAGACCAGGTGGTTCGAGACTCGTCACTGGGGGAGCTTATGCAGGGAAACTGCTCTTGTTAGAGCTGCCTCCGTGCCGTGGTATATGATATTTCGGCACGCAGACGTGAACCTTATGACGAATGAATTCAACTCTCTCCTACTAACCATCCTTGATGAATTAGCTCCGAGGCGGCGTGTGAGGGTGAGGAGGGAGGGCACTCGTTGGTTCAGTCGTGAGATCGGACGTGCTATTAGAGCTCGGGATGGGGCTTATGCCAGATGGAAATTGTCGCGCTCGCCCACCGATTATGAAACGTTCAGATGTCTTAGGAACAGAACGAAAACCCTGGTACGAAATGCTAGAAGGCGGGTTTTGAGAGCCGATTTAGCCCCTGATCTCCCTCCGCGAATACTCTGGCGTAATCTGAGAAGGCATGGCTTTGTTGGGGGAAGACCGCCGAATTGTTCACTTAATCCTGATGAACTAAATTCCCATTTCGCTGGCCCCTCCGGAGGAGTGTCTGATCCACCAGAGTGTCTGAATGAGACCCTTTCTAACGGTTTTTATTTCTCCTGTATCACGGAGACCGATGTGTTGAGGGCATTATCGAGGGTTGGATCCAGGGCGGTTGGGACCGATGGTGTCCCTGTGGACTTCTTGCGTCTGGTTTCCCCAGTAGTCCTCCCTGTCATTACAGCAATATTCAATTTCATCATTACAACCTCTGCATTCCCTGATTGCTGGAAGGTTGCTCGGGTGACGCCGGTCCCCAAGAATCAGAGGCCTGTTAATTTGGCGGATTACAGACCAATCAGTGTCCTACCAGTGCTCTCGAAGATGTTGGAAAATATTCTCCATGCGCAAATGGTTAAACATCTGAATGACAACAATTTTCTTGTTCCTCTTCAGTCGGGGTTTAGAAAAGGCCACAGTTGTTCCACTGCCATTCTCAGGGTTACTGATGACTGTCGTTTTGCGATAGAGAGGGATGGGGCGGCTGTTCTGGTGCTCCTGGATCTCAAAAATGCCTTCGGCTCCGTGGATCATAGTCTCCTCGTGGAGAAGCTCCACTCCTTCGGTGGATTTTCTGGTGCGGCCTGTAGGTTGATATATTCTTACCTGCACGGGCGAAGCCAATGTGTTGGGGTGGGGGGTGAAATTTCGGGCGTCAGAGGGTTGCCGAGGGGGGTTCCTCAGGGTGGGGTTTTGTCCCCACTCCTTTTTTCTATCTTTATTAATGACCTCCCCGAGGTTATTCAGCATTGTGGTTACCACCTTTTTGCCGATGACCTCCAGGTCTACCTGGGGGCGGCGGGGCCTGGTGATGTTTCGGCTCTTAAGAGGCTCAATTCGGACATTTCCAGAATTGCCGACTGGGCAGTTAGGAATGGCTTAGAGCTTAACCCTCTTAAAACCCAGGCGATATGGCTGTCCTCCCTCCCTCCTCAGATTTCTCCGGCTCCGGTCATGGTATGCGGGGTGAGTGTTCCTTACTCTGACCGGGTTAGTGACCTCGGGATGATAATTAATGGGCGACTAACATGGGGTGACCATGTGTCGCAGATCTGTCGTAGAGTGTATGGCACACTCTTCCCCTTGCGGAGAATGGCCGATATTACCCCCGAGTGGATGCGGGAGCGATTGGTTAGGTCCCTTGTGCTGCCTCATTTCTTGTACGGAGACTGTGTTTTCTTCAACATTGATGCCCACTCCTTACGCAGACTTACGGTGGCCTTCAATGCCTGCCTGAGATACATATACCAGCTGGGTCCTCGTGATCATGTCTCGCATCTTGCGGCCGGGATTCTGGGTTTGGAATTTCCAAAATTTCTTAGATACCGTTATATGTGTTTTGTGCATGATGTCCTTGGCTCTGGCTCCCCGCCTTATTTGTGTGAGACACTGTCCTTTGGCCCCTCCGCCAGGTCTAGGGCGCTTGTCTGTCCGCCACACCGTAGGGCAATCACGTCGAGCTCTTTCAGGGTTAGTGCGTGTAGAGTTTGGAACTCGCTCCCCATGGACCTGCGAATTTGCTTGTCCAGATCGCGGTTCCGGCGGGAGCTGATGGCTCACCTGGTTGATGTGCGATGACTCTTGGGGTCCCCATTTTTGATCGGTCTGCCGAGGATTATGCCGACCAAGTCGTGGTGTCTCGCCTTTCGCTGCCTGATGTCGATACTGCCTTACTTTATATATTTGTTAATGTATTAATTTCTAAATATTTGTACACAATGAGGGGCTGAAAAAGCTCTATGTACAACTTAATTTTAATAAATAAATAAATAAATAAATAAATAAAATCTCGACATCGAATTTTTGACATGATCGCAATACTTTCTCTCCTATATATTTCATATATAGGGTACGAGAAAGTAAAAAACGCATTTAAAAATTCCTTATAATAAATAGTCTAGTATTTTTTAAAGTACGCTTAGACGTCGCTCATGAAACCCCCTTAATAATTTCCGGCCACTTTGAATATGTGTCTATTATTAAAAAAAAAAAAAAACACGATTTGAACGCCCCTGCCAAATCGATATGGATTCTTTGCCACGGAGGTTCACAAATTGGTCATGCTACTGGAGTGCTTTTTATTGCGTTATGACTCAATAAAGAACAATTTTTACAACTTCTCGTTACTTTCTCGATTTCTTCATCAAAGTGGGGCCACCATAAATATTGCCTCGCTAATGACTTCATCTTGACTATCCCAAAATGTATTTCATTTAGAAATTTTACAATTCTTGGCCGATATACTTTGGGAATTACTGTTCGAAGACCGCGCATAATGCAACCATTATAGGTACTAAGTTCCTTTTTTTATTTGAAAATAGGGCTTTAACTTTTCATTGGGGAAATAATCAGACCATCCTTTACATAATTTTTAATTTTATCTAAATCCGCATCCTTATTAATTTCTTTTGCTATCTCCGCCGCTGTGATGGGATGATTTTCAAATTGATCTTCATATCAAGAAATAATTAACGCATTATCTCCTCAACTATTTACTACAGTAGTACTACAACTAGGTACTCCTAATGAAATTAAACCAACTAAATGTTAGTTTCCAAAAGATTTTTTTCAAAAAAGCTTTAATTACTTCGTTTGTCATGGGGTTAGAAAATAATAATGTTCCCAAATATTTGATGCAACAGGATCTTAAAACGTTTGAGAAAACACTAGAAACCGCGCGTACTATAGAAACAGTGTACATAGAGAGTAGGAATAACTCAGAAAATAAGGTTGATAATTATAAAGAGGATATACAAGCAATAAATAAAAAGAAACCGGCAAGGGGGGGGGGGGGGGGTGGGGGGTGGGGGTATAGTAGTAATAAAAATTTTAATGATTTGAAATGTTTTTCTTGTGGAGGGGCCAATCATTTTAGGGCTAATTGCTATTTTAGAAATAGTATCTGTAGTGGGCAGCTCCTATTGTAGTAGTTCCTAAACCAGGAGGAGCTGTGAGAGTGTGGCTGATTTTAGTACAGGATTAAACGATGCATTAGATATTCACAAGTACCCCTTGCCTAATTTTGAAGAATTATTCGCTTCCTTGAATGAGGGTCAAACATTTTTTAAAATTGACCTATTCGATGCTTACTTGCAGGATGAAATAGATGAGGAAAGCAAGAAACTAGTAGTGCTTAACACACAAATGATTGTTTCAGTATAATAGGCTTCCTTTTGGGATAGCCTCTGCGCCTAGTATATTTCAGCAAATAATGGACCAAATGCTAGCAGATTGTGAGGGTACGATGTCTTATTTAGATGATAAAGTAGTGACAGAGAAAAACGATGAAAAGCATCTACTTAAGGCATTTGTATAAGGTATTAGATAAAGTGCAAAGGCTCTCTTTATTTGCTGCACCTGTATTTGCTCTCTTCCATTTCATAACATCATCAGCCATGGGCGTAGCCAGGGGGGAGGCAGGGGGGCCGTTGCCCCCCCTGGCTGGTCCTAAAAATTAAAAAAAAATATATATATATATATATATTTTCCCATTGGAAATTTTTTTTAACACCCCAATTCACTACATTAATTTAATTTTTTTTTTTTATTTAAATAAATAATTAATACTCTATGTAGATATTAATTGCAAACCCCCCTCTTTCGCCCTAACGAGGAGTTGGCCCCCCCCCCCTAACAAGAAGTCTGGCTACGCCCATGT
>JAKCPI010010441.1:0-11828 GCA_023213315.1 Euborellia annulipes
TATATCATTCTGAAAACATTTTGGTTTCTGAATATATATAAAAATTCTGGTGTGACTGGTCGCACAGCACACAACTTTCTCTTACCTTTGGTAATCGAAAGTTGTGTACTACCAGATTTTTTGTGTCGACATATATTTAGTTTCCGACCGTACGGTACATTCAAATTTCAAGTAAAATTTATAAGAATGGGAACATAATTATATTTTGTTACCATGACAACCATTTCTCCTATCTTTTCTATGGAGTACAAGAGTAAAGTGGTCTTCAGAAGATTTCAATGGTAAAATGAGAATATACATTTTAAAAAGTATCTAAAAAATAATTTATTTTTGAATTTTAAACAAATTCATTGGAGCGAATTTTGAGAAAATCTCTCACTTTCGGTTAAAGTTGTGTTCTGTGTTTTTTTTAATTCCCGTTGAGAATGGCCTACTTTAATTAATTTTATTTGATTAAATATTTGTTTATTTTGGTTTATGCTGATCGAATATATTTTATGTTTGAATAAGGTAAACGTTTTGTAAATATTTTTTTTTCATTTTCTGAGATAAACTGTATACATATTTATATTCATAGCTATTTGTTTATTTTTGCCTGCAGAATCATTTAAAATGATAAATGAGGATACCAAATGGCTTAAATAAGAATGCCTGGACCCCAATATAGATATAACTTATTCATAATAACGGTTACCTTATAAAGTCTTATATGGCCTAAGATGCCGAAAAGACTGTGTGTATGTGTGTGTGAATGTGAGTGTAAATGGGAAAAAAATTGTTAAAAAAAAAATGCTTTGATTTTTTTTATTGTAAAAATAGATCAAATTAAAACCATTTAGGCCAATTATGTATTTTTGAATTGAATTAAATTTTTGCAATTATTTATTTATTTATTAAAAAAAAAAAAATATATCACAATAATTATATTTTTATAAATGTTCCTTTTGTTACAATGACTATCTACAGGTCTCAAAATTAGCTAAAAAAAAATGATTTTTTTTTTTTTACAAATGCGATTTGATTGTCTAAATTCAAGGCTCAAGTCGTCAACTGGCACCGACTATAGGTCTACATATAATAGTAAGATAAGTAGATAAAAACCAGCTCTGAGGATGGTCCGAACCCTGAACCGAAAAGTCAGTTGAGGGAGATTAAATTGTTTAATGAAAAACAATTAATTTATTTCATTGTTCTCTCCAAATGTAAATGATTGACGTCCATAACCATTCTTCCAAATAGTAGAGTAGAATGAATAATAATAATTTTAAAAGAAACAATTTTTTAAATTTTTACATAGGTGATATGAAATTGCTCCAATAATAAATAAAAAGAGAAGATAGCAACTTAACTGAAATTAAAACCATATAAAACAAACCGCCTAGACTAATTAAATACAAATGAAGAATGATTAGTATACTTACTAACTTGAAAGAGGAACTAAAAATTGGAACACTAGATAAAGTCCTTTAATAAATCCTTTTCAATTTAATCCCTCTCTTATCCTTTGAGCAAATATTCCACAAGTTTAATTTTTTTTTTTTTTTTTCTTAAAAGGTTTCTAATGAAAATGGAGTTTAATATTTATTTAAAAAAAAAAAAAAATTCAAAGAGATCATTCATTTCCATTTAAATTCATTTGAATCCATGCAATTTTGTTTGTCTAACGCTTTCTTTTGTCACTTATTTGCCAATCACAAGAAGTGACAATTGTTGTTTGGAGATGGATTTTTAACAAAGGTAGTCAAATGGGCACAATAAATTATTATTTACTAGCCGCAACGCCCGCATTCGGCGGCCACAGCTGGCTGGGGCCCGCGTGCGGCGGACCCTCGCCTTTTCTTCTTAATTATGAAAAGAAATTTTTTATTTTTTTTTTTTATTTAAAAAAAACACTCACACTTTTTTCTCATTCACACTCACACACACATTCACACAGTCTTTTCGGCAACTTAGGCCATTTAAGACTTTGACGATAACCGTTGTAAGTATAATATATATATTGTGGGGTCAGGCATTTCTATTTAAGCCATCTGGTATCCAAATGGCTTAAATAAAATCATCGGACTGCCTGGGTCCGAACCCGCGACGTTTGGTATAGGAGGTAGGCACGCTAAAAAAGAAAATTATTATTATTCCATTCCAAATCAGTGCCTGCTTGAGGATTTGTTTACATTCATGGAATACACAAATGAAAAGAATACATAAATATTTTTCTATACATTTCCTATGGTAGAAATCGTAACTTTAAGAATTAATAACTCAAAAAGTTATGGGAATTTCGGGTTGAAAATAATTTTCCTGTAATCCCTAGAAGGTCCTCTTTATGCATATAAAATTTCATTTCAAAATTCCTACTAGAAGTAAAATAAATAGAGCGTGATAGACAGACAGACATACGGAGGGACATAGCGAATTATATATATATATAGATTCTAATAGTAGATTATTTTATTATAGGCAAATATGTCAGATTTAGCTTGGGTATTTCGTGGTTGTAATTAACATACAATATGGAAGAGCGTCAAGTTTATAAAATATTTATTCTAGTTTAATTATATTTTTTTTTTATTAAAATGTCTTTTCAAGATTAAAAGGCAAAGCTGGAAATTCATTTAAAATTTAATGAAGAAACGAAGAAAAGGAATCAAGTAACGGAAGTTTATTTATACACATGTCTGCATATAGAGGTTCTATATATATATATTTTTTTTCATATTCAGAATTCCCCTGAGGGAGAAAGAAATTTAATCCGGTATTCGATTTCCACCAGCAATAAGTGTGTAAAAAGAGTTCCTCAAGTTCAATACATATGTATGACGTCATTTTGCTATCAATAAAATCATCTCCGCCAGATTTCATTCATATTAATGAGCGAACACCACCAACTGGGAATGCAAATTGGAGCGTCTAATGCAACTTCTAAATGTGTAATCAACTCAACTATACTCCTTGTATAGTAGAGTGTGTCTGTGTATTGGTGTCTGAGCACTCTGTCGTCGCCGAGGCGGTCTTTATTGTTTGCATCGATGCGTGTATTTTGCAATTGAATTAAATTCCCTTGTATGCAGATTTATGGAGAAATTGATATTAAGATTGGGTGAAGGGATTAAATTCGCATGCAAATATTATATTGATTTAAAAAAAATCTGGTGTGACTGGCGCACAGCACACAACTTTCTCTTACCTTCGGTAATCGAAAGTTGTGTACTGTGCTTGTCACACCAGATTTTTTGTGTCAATATATATTTAGTTCCCGGCAGTAGGGAATATTTGAATTCAGATGTAAAATTTATAAGTATGGCAAAAAATATTTATATTTTGTTACCATGGCAACCATTTCTCCTATCTTTCCTATGAAGCACAAGAGTAAAGTGTGCTTCAAACAATTTTGAGGGCAAAACGAGAATATACATTTGAAAGAGCATCTAAAAAATAATTGATTTTTGAATTTTAATCAAAATCGTTAGAGCGAATTTTGAGAAAATCGAAAAAAACTGAAAAAGTACATCAGTAAAGTACTAGTACTCTTTGGCCGATTTTGATTAAAAGCTTATTTTTCCGGTCCCGGGGGGTGTTTAACTTAAATATAAAATTTCAGCCTCATAGCTCAATTCCTTCATGCTTAAAATTGAACACACACCCACACACCCACACACACACACCCACAGACAGACCATGTCGGGAAAACCACTTTTTTGGATTCAGGGGACCTCAAAACGTGAAGATCCATCAAAATCTCGACATCGAATTTTTGACATGAATCCAATACTTTCTCTCTATATATATATTACATATATACATAGGTAAGAGAAAGTAAAAAAATCTGGTGTGACTGGCGCACAGCACACAACTTTCTCTTACCTTCGGTAATCGAAAGTTGTGTTCTGTGCTTGTCACACCAGATTTTTTGTGTCGAAATATATTTAGTTTCCGCCAGTAGGTATTAGAATTTAAGATGTCAAATTTATAAACATGGGAAAATATTTATATTTTGTTACCATGGCAACCATTTCTCCTATCTTTCCTATGAAGTACAAGAGTAAAGTGTGCTTCAAACAATTTTGAGGGCAAAACGAGAATATACATTTGAAAGAGCATCTAAAAAATAATTGATTTTTGAATTTTAATCAAAATCGTTAGAGCGAATTTTGAGAAAATCGAAAAAAACTGAAAAAGTACATCAGTAAAGTACTAGTACTCTTTGGCCAATTTTGATTAAAAGCTTATTTTTTCCGGTCCCGGGAGGTATTTAACTTAAATATAAAATTTCATCCTCCTAGCTCAATTCCTTCATGCTTAAAATTGAACACACACACACACACCCACCACACACACACACACACACACACACACACAGACAGACCATGTCGCGAAAACCACTTTTTTGGATTCAGGGGACCTCAAAACGTGAAGATCCATCAAAATCTCGACATCGAATTTTTGACATGAATCCAATACTTTCTCTCTATATATATATTACATATATACATAGGTAAGAAAGTAAAAAAATCTGGTGTGACTGGCGCAGCACACAACTTTCTCTTACCTTCGGTAATCGAAAGTTGTGTTCTGTGCTTGTCACACCAGATTTTTTGTGTCGAAATATATTTAGTTTCCGCCAATATATATGAATTTAAGATGTCAAATTTATAAACATGGGAAAATATTTATATTTTGTTACCATGGCAACCATTTCTCCTATCTTTCCTATGAAATACAAGAGTAAAGTGTGCTTCAAACAATTTTGAGGGCAAAACGAGAATATACATTTGAAAGAGCATCTAAAAAATAATTGATTTTTGAATTTTAATCAAAATCGTTAGAGCGAATTTTGAGAAAATCGAAAAAAACTGAAAAAGTACATCAGTAAAGTACTAGTACTCTTTGGCCAATTTTGATTAAAAGCTTATTTTTCCGGTCCCGGGAGGTATTTAACTTAAATATAAAATTTCATCCTCCTGCTTAAAATTGAACACACACACACACACACACCCACCCACACACACACACACAGACAGACCATGTCGCGAAAACCACTTTTTTGGATTCAGGGGACCTCAAAACGTGAAGATCCATCAAAATCTCGACATCGAATTTTTGACATGAATCCAATACTTTCTCTCTATATATATATTACATATATACATAGGTAAGAGAAAGTAAAAAATCATAAAGTGTAACTACTGTAGTAGGTCAAATTCTAAATAATTTTTTCTCTATATATTTCAAATAGTCAGAAAAAAAAAAACGAAGTATTATTAATAATAAAAACGTGAAAGTAAAAATAGGATAATTTTTCACACCCCCCACCAACCCCATTAACGTCGTTGATAAGGATAATAAATTTTTTCCAGCTATAAGACCACTTTTTTTTAATCCTAATATTTTCGGTGAAAAATGAGTGAAAAAATAAACACATATTTATCCAGAATGTTTTATCAGTCAACATTTTTATTCTGATATGAATGATTTTTAGGCAAAAGAATCTGAAGTGAAAGAGGAAAAAAAAATTGTTTTGTAAGGAAGGTCAAGCCGTCACTTGAGGGAAAAAGAAGGCGGGTATATATGAAGAGATAAAGAAGAAATACCAGTGTTAGCTTGGGTAACTCGTGGTTGCTATCAACCAGTGAAAAAGGAATCAATATAAAAAGGAAAAAAATCATTGTGTGGTTTTATGAAACTACGATGTAGGTGAAACTTTTTTTTCGGATCGTAGGCGTTTAAATGAAAATTTTCAGAAAATTATTCAATTAAGGGTAATAAAATCGCGTTTTTAATCTTAACTTAATAATTGGAAAATGGGAATGATAATGGGAAATCAATGGAGGCATGTTAAAAACTGAGAACAATATTTATTTAGTAATTGAAGATTTTAAATTATTTTAAAAATTATATTTTATCAATTTAATTAAATCTCACAATTATTTTTTTATAATTCGTCATATATATTAAATTTGAACTTTCCTATTTTTGTCGTCACGGCTTGTGACGTCATGGCTTGAAGCATCACGGCCTTTGACGTCACGGCCTGTAAAGCGACATGCTGATAGAAGTGCGAAAAAATTTGAGGCGATCAAATAAAAGTTCCCCTTTAAAAATAATGTTCATTCAAAACTTTAGAGCTGATTTTGAGAAAATGGAACAAACTCTAATTTCAAATAATCGTCGATGGAAAATTAAAGTCCAATAGTGGATTAGTGTACTTGATACAATACCATTCTTAAATAAAATCATCGGACTGCCAGGGATCAGAACCGGCGATCCTTGGAATAGGCGGGCCCCCAACTTCACCAAGCCCGAGGGCCACTATTGGACTTGATACAAAACAAGATACAAGATACAAATCAGAGGGCCTGACAACAGAGAAGAGCAACAACCACCAAGATCGATGCAATAAAGCACCGTGTAAAAAGGCACGTCTTATAGTAGGAAAATAAATGCTCTTCAAAAGTTTAGAATTAGTTTATTAAATTAAATTCAACTCACAAAAATGCACTGAGGAACAATACGCGAAGAAACAACGTTAAAAAAATGTCGAGTTACCTGAAACAAAAAGAAAATTTATTAACATTTTAAATAAGAGGAGCTCACTTAAGAATTTTATTTACTTTTTTATTATAAGAAGCGAGATTTCTAAGTCTATTCTAAGCCTCAGGGTCATAAAACAAATTTGTTGAAATACTAGAGTTCGAAAATTCAAGAATTACTTTTAAACATGTGTTTTTTATTAGGTATGAAACGATTTTTGAATATAACACTGTTATCTAATTTTTTTTTTTTATATTATATTGTGTATAAATGAATACCTAAAATTGTAATAACTAAAAAAAATCTGACGAATGCGAATGAATATAATTCAATTAAAAAAAAAAAAAACATTGGTAGAGGTATGTATAATAAACATATTGTAATACAAAAGTTTAATGAATATTTAAAATAAGTAATTTAAAAAAAAAAATAAAATAAAACTCATGAATATTTTATATTATTGGAATAAAAAAAATATAAATATAAACATAGATAGATAGATATACAGAATATTTTCATAAAATAAATATTTTAATGTTGTTAATTTTTTTTTTTTTTTCATTTGTTTCCATGATACTGAATTTTTATTAAAATAAAAAAAAAAAATGAAAAAAATATTTTTTCCCATATTATAGGCCTAGTTAAAAAAAAAAAAAATAATCATAGGAAAATATAAAGTGGGTATGGATATTTTTTGTTAATATTATTTCTTTATATATTTGCATAAAAAATCATTGATGGATGGATAAATATTTCATTTGAATTTCGAAAAAAAAAAAATAAATAAATGAAAATGATTAATAATTTCCTTTAAAAGTAAGCAAATCAATTAAAATAAATTTCATTTCATTTATTTTAAACACTTCATCACTGGATTTTATTTGCTTCGAATAAAAATCAGAAATAATAATAGCTCGTCTCTCTCACTCACTCCTTTTTAATAAAAATGAGTTATTCGCGTTAAAGAATAATTTTCGTTCGACATGAGAGATATTCAATTTATTGAATATAGAGAGAAATCAGAAATAAATTTATTCTGAATTTTTGATTTAAAAATAAAAAGAAGAAAGAGAAATCAATCATTTTATGAAAGAAACGAGAGGAAATTAATTGATGGGTAAATAATTAGTGAAATTGATTAGGTTCTCTAGCCTGTATTAGGCAGGTCTTCCATCCCCATTATCTCTTCACTATTATTTAGATCTGATTTACAATTCACATATTGAATAAATATTTGTTTGAGTTTTCGTGGACCAAAGAAATGGCAACAGGTGGGTAAGTATTTCAATTACATTTCATCTAAATGGTTTGTAAAAAATTAGTAAAATAGTAAAAAAAAAATGTATCAAAAGAACTAAAAAAACAAACAAAATTTTCAGCCGTAACCGAAACCGAATTTATACAAAATCCTATCATTTTATCTTTTTTTTTTAGTAAATTTTTTCCTCATGATGAGTCACAATCACTCCATTTATCCCTCTTGTGAAAATCATTGGATTTTTTTTTTAGATGCGAATCTCATTCGACGTTTTTTTTTTGTTTTTTTGGAACGAAGATCTTTAACGCTGCTTACGCAGGGTGAATTGGGAGAAAATGTAAAGTAACAAAAACGCGTTCCTAACAAAATTGGGTTCCTAGCGCCCGATCGACGGCGGAGGAAGGCGAGATTATCCGAAGTCTTGGCGAGGCCACGCCCACCTTCTCCTTCTCTTTATTTCCTTCTATCTACCGATCCTCGCAGAAGGCGAGCAAGATGTTCCAGCGGGCGCAGCTATTTAAATAATATTCATATTAAATTATATTCTGAGTTGAAGAAAAGGCGTGAGGAACTTCATTCCTGCCGGGGGTCCTACGACTTGCTTTTTTTTGGTATTGGAGTCTCATCCCATCTTTTCAAACTCAGGTTTCGGCCGGCCGAAACCAGGATTTTTGGCCGAAATCGTAACCAAAACTTCGGTCGGTTCCTAGTTAAAATTGAAGAAAAAAAAAAAAACAGGGAGGTAAATAACACCCCCGCAGACCCCGCAATGCGGGTCAAGGGGCGCAGTAGCACCCTTTTGGTTTAACAATTCCATTCTTATGTATGTATATGTATATACATATAGGGAATTACAAAAAATAATAAAATTTTGCATCTTTATATGATAATTCTTCTTTCCTGATTTTTACTTTATCTTATTTAACAATTGATTAACCCTATGAAGATTATGATTGGCAACCGATACATCGACAATAAAAAAAAAAAAAAAAAAAAAAACTAAATAAGTTTTTTATTTAATTTCCTCGGCTGCCATCATCCGTCATGTAGAATGTATCCTCTGGGAAATATTGAATAAACTTTTTATTTTAATAAATGATTTTCTTTATCCAGCTGTCTGTCATTTCGTGGCTCATTTAAAATTTAACGTAACTTTAAGAAATGCTGATCGAATAATTTATTGTTATCAAATTTTTAATTCGTCAGTTGAATAGAAATGTTAAAATTTTCATTATGTTCATCATTTTATAAAATATCTTTTAATATCTTCAAAGAGCACTTTCATGTAATTAAAGTCATCATCTAACTACTTAGAAAATAAGATATAAATTTTGTATTTAATATTCCAGGTCAGCTAAAAGTTGTTTATCCTCCGATTATTGATCAGAACATGTAAATACACTTAAACCGTAAATGGACAGTAATTGAATATACTTTTAAAAATAAAAAAAAATTGTAAACAATTTAATATAAAATTTCATACGGTCTTTTTAATTTTTAACTTTCCCTAAGCTGATTATTTTTGGTATAGATCCTCTTTTTGGGAGTGTATAAGTTTATAATAGGGCGAGTACTCCCAAGAGTTAACTAACTTTCTGTGTAATGTTTTAATTATTAATAAATGAAATGAATGATAAGTCACTTTAATGACTTTCCTCTACGTCCCTTCTCTCCATATTGTTGTTATTGAGTAAATGAGATAACCGTACCACCAGCAAACCAAAACCAAGAATACTCTCTCATTTCTTGACATATTTTATCATAAAGTGTTTTCTTCATTGCTTTGCTGAGACCTTTAACATTTCCATCCCCCCCACTAATGAGCTTGCCCAAAAGGGCTTTTACCAAGGCCATTTCTATATTCGATGTCGGTGTTTGGGTGTGTGTGTGTGTGTTGGTGGTAAATTTGGCTCATCTGCTATCCAAGTTGGAAATTAAATCTGACATTGCCAACTGCTCGTGTCTTTCTCACACCCTTTCAGTTGAGTTGAATCGAATCCTCCTTCCCTCTACTTCAATCCTGTCCCTCCCCCACCCCCCTCTACCCGCCACCTATCCTTAAATAAAACACCCTTCTTTAGGGGAGAATAATTCCAAGGAGTCTGAAAAAAAATTGCATTCATCCTTTTGCTGTTCAGATCCCTCTAAAATTAAGTCATTCAAATAAGGGCAAAAAAAAAAACGGCAGAATTCAAGAGGACATAATAGTTGAGAGGTTAAAGTTGAGTTCGAAACGAGTTTTTCTTTTTTTTTAGTAACTATTATAAAATAATATTTTTGACAGATTTTTAAAATATTTATTTTTTAGAATAATTTATATCTGAATTCTATTTTTTTTTTTCTAATTATAGAAATTTTAAAAATATATAGCTAGGTATATTAATTTTAAAATACATTAAAAGAAAGGCTTGGACTTATAATATATAGGAAAACTTCCTGAATATTCAATGATTTAGTCAAAACTGTCATCAAGTGAATAGACAGAATTTTTTTTTAATGAGTTAATTACATGTTTATTAAAGCTTTTGTGGTTTGTACTATTATTATTATGGTAGTTTGTAATTATAGACCACATTTATATTAATTATTCATTAAAAATAGTCCTACTGTACAGTTCACTTGAATCGGAGCAAGTGTACGTTTCTTGAAAACAACTGTAGAATAAGCAGTTGAAACGTTGTACAGTATTTAAATTTTTAATAAATAATTAATAACAAATGTGGTCTATAATTAAAAACTCCCATAATAAGAAATAAATAACTGAACATAAATATGAATATATTGGACCTGAAAAAGGAGAAGTCAAGTCACCGAAAAGTTGGCTTGCAGGGGTTTTGGCCAAAGAAAAACTGAAATTATTTCCATCGAAATTGCTTCCTGGGCTTCAGGGGGTTTTGTAGGACTCAGGAGTTCACATCTCGTCTCAAACGATAAAAATTTATTTCAATTAAAATGGTTACCAATCAATTAAATATAAAAAAAAAAAAATGTTTCATTTATTAGATCTCCAGGATCTGAGATCTTAATTAAAGAATAATAACTGTTATTTATTATTTAAAATTCCTATAAAAATATTTGATATAATAAAAATAATAAGGTTCATTAATATTTCGGAATTTAAATTAGATTTAGATTAAAATTTGGACAAGGACGAAGGGTGGTTTTATTCACCGAAAAGATCAAAATATGTTAAATATTTCCACTTTAATGGATGTTGAAAGCGTTGAAAATTTTCATCTTTGGAAAATATGTTAATAAGCATGCAAGCCTTAATGAGGAGAAGATAAAGAGCAAGAGAGAGAGAGAGAGAGAGAGAGAGAGAGTAATCTTGAAGCCATGTTCCATTAATCTTTCAAAAGAAATTATTCTTACTAGAATATTTTTGAGAAATTAATGTAGAATTATTAAATGAAATTAAATTAGAATCTATCAAATTAATTTGTACTCTCTGCAATTTATTAATAATAGAAAAATTTTAAGATACTTGTCATTTTTGTTGCCTACTTTCCAGCAAAGAACTCAGAGAGTATGAAGCAAAAAACTATTCACTTGTAAATATATGCACATAAGATGGATATTTTAGTACACAATAAGTTATCTATTGTTTTCCAAAAAAAAAAAAAACAAAGAAAGAATTCATTTGACAATAATTTTCTAGTTTAAATTACCTTAGTTAGAAGTGTATAAAATGTCGAATTTTTAAGCGAATTAAGAAACAGATTAAAATTCTAATGAATAATTCAATATCTTGTAATAAATTTAATGTCAGAGATGAAGTTTACCTTATGAGGTATAAATTAAATCTATGATAATGCTATTGAAGCGTATATAAAAACTCTCTTCACATACACTTTAATAAATAAATAAACTTCATCTACTAGCTATTAAATATTAATTAAATTAAATAAAACCACAAGAAACAACAATCTCAAATTATTTAAATTATTGAAAATTTAATATTATGAAATGTAGTCATGAAAGGGAATGTATTAAAAAGAGAAATAAAATTATTAAATGCCTCTCTTTTTTATATGAATATTAA